>JAFIDM010101429.1:0-10917 GCA_023159025.1 Thereuonema tuberculata | reverse complement strand
CCAGTCCATGGAAGAATGAGAGACCTACAAATACTGGGCTTTCAGCAACCGTGCATCACGGACAACCCAATAACAAAAGTGCACTCAAGAACACCTACAGTGCTTGTGTTCGCAATATCCTCAAAACACAACTCAAAGCCAAAAATAAAATTAAAGCCATCAATACTTTTGCTGTCGCCACACTAACATAACTCCTTTGACATAAACCCCTGGACAAACTCTGAACTCGAAGGACTACAACTGAACAACATCCACGAAACACAACATGTACCACCCAAGTCCGCAACAGAAAGGATGACCCTCCCCTGCAAGGAGGGAAGCCAAGGACTCATCAATCTCACCACCCTACACAAAACACAAGTACACATACTTAGGGAACACTTCCAGAGAGCACAATACTCGTTACTCCACTTGCCCATTGTAAAGGCTGACATTCACCACACACCACTGGACTTCAAAAACTTGTTCAACACTCACCACACCCAACACCCACATGAATCATACATTGCCATAAACTCAGCCAGCCTCATGTCGACATGGAAGCATCAAACAGATGGCTGATGAGTGGTGAGCTGTTTGGGGAGATTCAAGGGTTCATGATCGCAATACAGGACCAAGTCGTACTCACACGCAACTACAAGAAACACATTACATGATGCAAACACGCACAAATTACCACACTACACATGAGATGATTGACCACATAATATCAGGCTGCCCCTTGTCTCCCAGACTACCTCCACCAATACAATCAGTTAGTGTTGATCTTCCATTAACAGCTAGCACTCACTAAGAATACAGTCCCATATTACAAGTACACACCACAAAGTAAGCTAAAGAGTCACCTATACACAAGTTATACTGGGACCGCCCCATTTACAGACAAAACTGTACACCACAACAGACCTGACATCACACTTGTTGATAAAGTCAACAAATAGACCCATCTCATTGATACTGAAATGCCTATCATCAAGAACATGCAGAAAACTCATGCAGACAAGATCAGTAAACACACCGACTTAGCACACAAGCTCCAGAAGCAGTGGAGGTAGGACTGAATGCATGCTGTATTCATCGTCCTGTCAGCCACTGGTCTGGTGCCTCACACACTGCACATTAGGATTTCACAAAACACTTATGTACAATTCCAGAAGGCTTAAGACTGATATGAAAGGACAAGGAGACCAGTATGTTCAAAGCAGATGTTTGGTCTCCAGAACAAACAACAAACCACAAAGAAAAGGCGTTTTTTTAATGGTCTTTTCATTTGACCAATATACAAACATTCCATATTGTCCTGGTTGGGTTTACATTTAATGCCATATATCATGTTTAATTTTTTTTTTTTTTTATTATCCTTCTTGCTAACCACTTTCTTTTTGTTAAGGAAACCTGCTATTGTGTTGTTAGGTCTACATGCGATACCTATTCCCGCATTGAATAGTATGGGCTTTATTTTATTATATGTTATTTCATCGTAGATCATAGAAACATATCAATTAACGATTTCCTTTTTTGTTTTATTTACTTACCCATATCACCAAGGGAAACATTTTTTTGACGACTCCTGCAGGAGGTAAACATGTTTTTAATTTTTCCTTTTTTACTCAGAGACTTGAAAAAGGTCCCCAAATAAAGGTGGGGAACCGAATACATACGTCTAGATTTTAAATGTAAATAGTATTTTTACTAAATAAGTGCTATATTGGTGGCAATATTTTATTAGAATTTTTTAGCACGTTAAAATTTTTTTAACAAAAAGATGTTTTTTTGCACAACCCACAAGGAGGAGTATGAAATGGTCGGCAGGGACCCACCCCGAACAGTTCAATTCCAAAAGGCTGTGGAATTGTACATAAGTGTACAAGTGAGTTGTGTACTCAACACAACAATCATAGTTAGGGAATTCATGGACACAACCAAACACCTAATATCCCTTGCAAACTTTTTACACTTGGCAATGTGCTTTGGTCCTTGATCCGCCATATTGTCTTAGCTGGGGAAACCTAAATATAGGAACATTTATATAATAATAATAATAATATTAAAAGACTGAGGGTTACTAGGTCACCAAAGACTGATCAAGCCAAAGCTACATTTATACTTGAATGACAAAGTTTATCAATGACTGATCATTCAAATTAAAAATGAGAAAAATGGAAAAAATGATGGGACAGGAATAATGGAATAATGGATAAATTATTAATCAGACATTATTTCATTTTAATGTAATTTATTCACTGCAGCAAAAAAGATCACATTTGTGGAGAGAAATAAGCAATCTTAATAAGTTAGGACATTAGGAAGTAACTGATAAGGAAAGATTAAGAAGGCTGAAAAGAGGATTACCGTAAGAGAAATTTGCTTATAGAAATACAGTAGAACCCCTCTCGTCTGGTCCGACCGTGCTCGAGCCGGCCGAACTTGTCCCCGACTCGTCGGTGACTCACCACCTGTCGCGCCATTGTGATGTTTACTTGCATATACAGTGATGGTAGATGGTGAAAACCCTCTTTAAGAATCACAAAACATTGAAAAAGCCTAAACTTGAACTGCTTGACAATGCAGTAAATCCTTATTTTTCTGTATTTTCTGATAATTTGACCTTTTTTGCGTTTCGGCTACCCCCAGTCCCAAAGGTGACGGATTAGAGGGGTTCTACTGTAACAAACTTTTGTATCAAGTAATTTTATAATGTAATGAAAGTAATCTAGACTTTAATTATAAAGAGAAAAAGAATGTATAGTAAATAATTTCATTTTTACTCTATTTACATTTCTTCTAATTATGCAGTATCCTCTGGTATGAAATGGGACTCTTACTAGCCTTAGCTAACAAAAGCCCTACTTGCAAAAGATAAAGCATATTTGTAGTGAATGCAGTAAACACATTCATCATCGATAAGAATTATGATAAACATAATGCCATGGATCAGACATCTCTATTCAATGTTCCAAACAACCTCACTTGATGACCAAAGACTTGAAAATAGGTCAGAAATACTAATATAGCAAAAAGGAATAGACTAAAGATAAAAAAAAAAAAATCAAATTCAGGACAATCTTAAATTTCAGAGCTCTAAAAACTTGAAGACTGGCTTGATACAATAACTACAGCAAGATCAACGTCAGCTAGAACTGTGCCACTTATAGAATGCCTACCAAGTCATGAATCTTTTTAGTTTTCAAGCCAATGCAAACAAGTAATTTCTGCAAATGAATCATATTATTGGGAATGAATTTTATTGAAACATAAGTATCTGATAATTCTCAGACATGATGTGCTTGAATATATTAAAAAAGGACCAAACACATATAATAAATAAAATCAAATACTTCATTATATAAACTTCATAACAATCCTTGAAACATGTTATGAAGTTTATATAATGAAGTATTTCATTTTATTTATTATGTGTTTGGTCCTTTTTTAATATAAGTATCTGATTGTTGAGAAAACTCTTAAAATTGCAATTTGTAATGAAAATACTTGTTTAATGTTTATACTTTCTTAATGGCAGAGATACATAACAAAGCCAAAATAAAGCAATTTTTAAAATCGCAAGAAAATGATGGATTATAATTTCAAGAAAATGTTGCATTATAATTTAAAGATTAATGCTTATTTTTAAAGTTTAAAACTCAAATATTAGACAAATAGTAAATCTATTAATAATAATTATCTTACCTATTTCTGGATTCTGAGATTTCAAAATTACTTTTACAGCACTAACAAATAACTTTCCACTTATTTTATCTGGATGCTCAGCTAATCTATATATAAGTTCCAGGGCTTTTTCTGATAAAGGCACCCAATACACATCAGTTTCAAAAAGAAGACCTTGTAGAAAGAAAAAAAAAAACTTCTTAAAAATGTATGTAATACAATTCATTTAATTTCATCATTAACATTCATTTGAACATTTACAAACAAAAACTTGTACAATTACAAAAAAAAAAAAATAAATAAAATAAAAAAATAAATAATAATGATAACAGATTTTTTATCTTAGATGTATGCAGAGCTTGCTGCTGGAAAACGTAAGTTAATTGAAATTCAAAGAGTTTGAAATAAATTTTCCATGGAGCAATAACGGTAAAATGAGGAAGTTACAGTTAATAATGAAGAAGAATCCCCTGAATGAAACAGACTATGCACAAAAGAAGTCCTATTATTCAAAACTGGAAAGTAGTTATAGATGCATTTTGAAAGTTTCTGTTTAAATTCTTTAATAATTCCTTAATTATGGACAACATTTTCTGTGCTCATATCACTGTTTAACATTAATTGAAAAATTAAAATGGAGTTTAACTTAAAACATGACTATATAGTTTTGTTTATTTTGCAATTAAAAACAATGCCCAAATCAAATGAAGGTCTTAAGAGTAGAGATGTGTTTTTCAGAAGTAAATACAGTTTATTAAGTGAACAAATCCTAGTTTTACACACTGACGGTGTAAAAGAAAACTGATTCAAATACTCAAAACTTAACCAATCTCTACAACTTCTAAGTAATGAATTAAAAAAAAAAAAAAGTTGATAGTGAACAACTGTTAATAAATATTTCCTTGAAGCTACTTTATCTAGAAACATTTTCATACCGGACAGTTTTCAGGATAGAAGAAAATAAAAACAAAATACAAACAAGCTACAAACTCTTGCTTTGTGGTTAGCATTCACTGATTTACCAGAGTACTACTACTGGAGAAGCACTTCTATGTACATTTCTCTTTTTGTTTTTAATAGAGATATCTAAACAGGCATGTATTGCTATTTATTACGCAAGTTTTATGGACTATAGTTTAATCAAGTAGTCCTCATAATCTACGTATTATTTCCTGACATCTATTCCTAATTTAGCAAAATGATTGAAGGGCTATTAATCATTTTTTTAATAAATTATTATATAATAGAATTATGCATAATATTACAATACAATATTATTACGCATATTTAATTGGTATTATTCTTTAATTAACATTGTATGTGTATAAATGATTCTTTAAAATACCATGAAGAGTGTTTCTAAATACAGTCGGACCTCTATTTAACAATCCTATTTTTTGCGAATTTATCTATTTTGCGAACTTTTCTTTGGAACCAAGAACATTTTGCTAATTTCTTCGTAAAATAACCTCCAAATAGCAAAGTGCATTTTCTATTTAACGAACTTTTTCATGGTATCTATTTTTTTTTTCTCCTTGAAATGTTTTTATTATTAATATTCCCTTAGAGGAAATGAAGAAATTTGGATACAGCTGGGAGAAAAAGAAGAAATTAAAAATGATGTGCTGATTGATGATTATCTTTCTCTTGATTTTGAAGTTGAGACCTTGGAAACACTAACTGAATCGGATATTTTGGACATTGTGAAAAATAAAAACAATACAGCAATGAATTGCGATGAAGATGAAGATGATCAAAATGTAGATGATCATAATGCAGAAATAAAAAAAAAAAACCTTCATATGATGAAATGCTAAAATCAATTGAAACAATCCGATGCGGATTACAATTTGAAATACTGATTAAAATACTGAAGGGGTTTTTAGTGCATTGCAAAGATGCAAGACAAACTATGAGCAAAAACACTTTTTCAAAAAAAATAAAATAAAAAAAACCTCACACAAAATTAACAGACTTTAGTAAAATTTAAGCACGCATGTGGTAATGTATGCTTCATGTCATTAAAATTATTCCTTTTTTTAAATAATATTTATTGTTTTTGTATTTTAAATCTGTTTTATGTAGTTTAAAGTAATTTTAAAAGGTGAATCTCTATGTAACGAATTTTCCATATAATGAACTTTTTTTCGGGATTTAGCGACTTCGTTAAATAGAGGTCCGACTGTATTACTATTTCAGAATGCTGTTTAACAATATTTCAGAGTAATTTTAACTAACAATGTTACACAGTTATCTAATTTAAATAAAGAATAATACTGGAAGTTATCCAATAACATAATTCCATACCTTCTCCTTAATTCAGTCCCATTCATTGTATTGAATAAAACTTAATTCTTCTTCTCAAATAATTATGGTCTTTGAGCTTGAAAAAGGAACGAAGAGCAGTTCTGAAAATTTGCGTTTTATATTATTTATTTAAGTTTAAATAATTTATTTGAGAAGAAGAATTATGTTTTATCCAATAACAAAACCTTCTATTAGATTAACTCAATCTTTTAGTCTTCAGATCTCATTCAAAAGATATTTATTATTTAATTGTTTTGAAATCCATCTTACTAATTTATAGTGGGCGATGGAAAAACTCCCACTATATATTATTGTATATTTAAAAGATTCTTATTTTATTTATGAACACTGTTATTAAATATATTAATAATATTTAACACTTATTATTTTGCAAATATGTCTACTCCTATATATATATTATGACGGAACAAAGGGATAAGTGCTTATTCGGGTTTTCCCATGTTCTTGCACCAAAATAGGTGATGGTACAGAAAGTGTGGGTGGTTTTGGATTATTTCTATAATAACGTTGGGCACCAACCACAGCACTCAGCTAGGTAAAAACTTCCATTTACCCCCTCCACAGTGTCACACCCCAGCAATTAACCCAATCTTCTCGGGGGGGGGGGGGGGGGGGGAGCCACACCTTGCGGCCACGGTATCAAAAGGAGAGGCTCAACACTTGTTCAACATATGAAACTCAACAATGTTTATTCAAATGAACAAAATGATAAACTCCGAAATGACGACGTACAGCTAAATGCGAAGCTAAGGCTTTAACTATTTTAATTGTGCGTACCAAGGGAATTCTCGCATGTGCGCTGAACAGAATAACTTTTCTACGAATTTCTAACCTTTCTTGGCGAGTTGCATTTCGTAAATTCAAATTAACCTTAAACTAACACGAGAAGTTATAACTGATAGATAGCTCACTTACACATTTACTTCCATGCGGGTGTACTCGCATATCTTGTTTCCTATGTATTCCGTAGAGTTTGCTAATTAAAAATTACAGTATTCAATTTTCAAAGTTAAGGTCTAAGCTTTTCCTAACTAGGAAAACACTTCCTACTCTAAATGTGTGCTGAATCGTTCTCGACTTCAGTCACATAGTAATAAAAATATAGCTGCCAAAACTTATGGTGTCCGCGCAGAATTGCGGATAAGTTAGCTAAGCTAACTAAAAGACGAGCGAGAGACACAGCTCTCGAGACCAAGTAAGCAAGCGCAGGAGACAGGGAAAAGAGAAAGAGAGACTTCCTTCTTGGATGCATGGCCTTAAATCAACTATGAACGAGGCACCAATGCCACGTCATAGTCCGCCGGCTAATCAGATCACAGGAATCTGGATCCGTCCAAGATAGGTAAAGTCCATCACCCGGGGTGGCGAGGTAAATGTCAAACCTTGCTATTGCTTCATGACAAAACAAACGAAATTCATTTAAAAGGAAAGTTAAAATTCCTTTTAAACTAAATTATGAATTAAATTCGTTAAATCAACTAAATTCACTAAGCTTAAGAAAAATCAATTATTTAACCTAAATTAATTCCAGGTTCACTATTGTAACCTCTCCAACTTAAGAACTTTAAATATTAAATTAAATTAAAATTGAGTTGAAAGCTAAAATTAAAACAAACAAATTTTCTTTGCCCTTCGCCTTGAAATAATCATTTCGGAATATTTTCTTAATTTACATTTTTTTCTTTCGAAGCTTTACAAAAATAACAATTAAAAATTCGATATTTCAACAATGGACAGTGTGCATATATGAGTGTTGTCACAATATATATATATATATTTATACCTATATTTGTCTCTCCTCCCCCCTCTTTTAATAGATACGACAAATATAGCTTTCTTTAATATTTATTTAAAGGAAATATAGCTCATCTAGAAAGAACCTTTTTCATGCATGCATTTGGGAATTCTTATTTAAACTATCTCGTCTTTTTTTATTTATCAACAATATTTCGTCAAGAGAATTTCTAGACTTCAAGCTTTCTCCGAAAAATTAATAAAAATATAGATTTTAAATTGTTTGTAAATAAAAAAAGATGAGATAATTTAAAATAAATGAGTGAAGATAGTTTGGAGTGATGACTGAATTCTTATTATTAACTAATGCATATACCTTTGCCATTGCACTGACAAATCTTTAATCAGAATAAAACAATTCAAGTTCACTCAAGCAAAGAGTGGTCGTCTCGTTGGCAGTGAAAATGCTTTACAGTTTGACTTTTGAGAATTTGCATCTTTTATTATACCTTAAATTTTCCTTGCTACACATAATGAAACATTTGTAACAAATACTGCAGTCATTCCCTTTTTGGTTTTAAAAACTGGTCAATTTTTTTGGCTTCAATGAAATTGGTGCTCTTGCTCTACATGTGCTACAAAAGCCCCAAATTAGACAACATAATCATTATAACTGATTTAACTCTTACTGATTAAAGACTTCTTCTCTCCTTTGAAGAAAAAGAAATGATTATGGAAGGCATATTTTTATGTTACACTTATTATTTCACTTCTTTTGTTGTTATTAAATGGTCGTATAGCTTCAATCCAAAATAATCTATTTACTTCTTTGCCATTTACAAAAAAAAAAAAAAAAAGCCAATTGTGGATTTTTATACTCTCATGGACTTGAACTGCACACAATGATCAATGAATGTTAAACTTGCAAGTCTAATAATGAAGACTGAAAAATATTGATGTTGTAACGTTCACTGTAATTGAAAATATCATTACACTCTGGGATAAATTATATAGGACATTAATAAAAGAACTTCAAATTTCAATTGTTCTTTATGATCCTATCCATTAAAAGATAGAATTTCAGGTTTACTATAAACAAATGTTTTCATTTATTTTCAATAATTTCACAAAAATCCAGTCTGCAGAATATTGCAATTTGTAATGACTATGGAAGAAACAAACATTCTTATATGGAATATATATTATGGAATGATATACTGGTATTTGTTTAAATTACATGTATCAATCTATTAATCTCATGATTTGTAATATTTGCAAATTAACTCTTTTCAATTAACTGTATTTGCCTGTAAAACTAAAAACAAATCCACAGTAAATACATTAATATTAATCATGTTTTAACGTGCAACAATCTAAATGATTAAAAACCATCATTGCACAAATATATATATAAATAAAAAACTTACATTAGACGTTTTGAAGCTGATGGTAAACTGGTTGAGACTTCATTTTCAATAATAAAGGAGCATCATCCCACATAGGAACGACAAAGTAACTGGATAACATCTATTTGTGATAGTTTAGTTCAATTGTAATTGTTACAATGTTTGTTAAATAGTCACAAGTACTGTAAAACACTACACGCCCTGAATTGGTGATGGAGACGTCTTGGTTGTAATTTTTTTTGTTATAGGTCGAGTTGAATCGTCATTGTTACAATGCTTGTAAAGCTTTTTAAATAGATGAGCATCAATAATAATGAAAAAGTATTAGAAAATATTATATTGTGCTGCATTGGCTGTAACTTTTTTTGTTTTTTTATGGCTAGGGATTTGTTAAATTTTCTAAGATATGCATCTTGATGTATTCCGCATATGATGGGATTTGTGATATCAATGTTATGTCCCGTCTTTATCGAGTCGTTTCTGTAATATTCTTTTCGAGTCCTCTATGTAAAGACCCTGACAATTGTTGTTTTGACATTTAATTCCATAAATGGCTCCTTAAATCTATAATTTGAATTTTTTTGGTGCTTTTATGTAATATTACATATTATGCTAATATGTATGGTGCCCATATTTACCATTCAACATATATCTTGGCTGTATCCTGTTCTGTCTTTCTTTTGTCTATGCAATAATTTATAATTTAAACAAATAAATATTAAATCTTATAATTACCTTTTAATATGATATCCATTAATCTAGTAAAAATAATATGATCTTCTGGAAATCTTAAAACCTCATCATATGAAGTCGAACTAGGCTAAAAATAAACCAAACAAATTTCTGCTATAATAATGCTGATGTAAAATGTTTTCGTTTTTTTTTTTTTTTTTTTTTAATATAAATTATAATTATAGATAAGAAAGATGAAGGGAAAGCATTTTAAAAACCCAGAATGACCCATTGTACCAATTACAAAAAATGTACATATTTAAAATCCTTATACCATGACTTTCAAAAAACACAGGGCGACTTATTTAAAACACTTTTTTTTTTTTTTTTTAAGGGAAGTATAAGTATTTTTTTTCCCCCAAAAAAATTTTCTTTTTTTCTTACCCATTTTTTTTTTTTTTTTTTTTTTTTTTTTTAAACTATACTATATTTTTTCTTCAATACAACACTATAAAATTAACATATACAAATAATCTGACATCATTCCTTAATGGTGTCCTGGGAAAGGCAACAGGAAACCACCCCAGTATCTTTCCCCAGGCGTTTCTGGGAATTCCAAGTGAATTCCATAGAATTGGACCTGTCTCCGGACAGAATACTATGGATGGATGGATACAAATAATATAAGACTGGATGAAGGATTTCCTCAACCAGTGTTTTATTCTGTATTCTGGCTCGTTATTTGGAACTTTAAGAGAAATTTAAGAACTACTTTGAAAAGCATATACTGTTATTGTCTAATGTTTTCGTGTGGCAATGATTGTGATCTTTCTATCCACAACACTGGTCTAAAATGGAAAAAATCTTCAAACATAATAAGTTTTTAGAGGCTCTATTATTTTGATGATATACCTTTAGTTGTTGGTTGGTTTAAAAGCAAAATAGGTTAAGGAGGGCAAAGAAAGATAAACCAAAAAAAGACCTAAACAGATCACATAACAAGGCTAGAAATGTAAAACAGAATAATAAAAGATTAAAATATGGTAAATGGATAAAATTTAAAAAAAAAAAATAAAAAATATAAAACTTAATTAACAAAATTTCAATC
>JAFIDM010101427.1:0-10918 GCA_023159025.1 Thereuonema tuberculata | reverse complement strand
TCTAAAAATATGTAATTGCTTAGGATATATACTTTATATAATGATGTTATTAATATTTATCTATCAATACAGAAACAGTACCTCTACTTTTTTATTATTGAGGAAAAATAATGTTATGATCTACAGTCCGCCAAACCAGAGAACGACCGTGGCCACCAGATGTCGCAATAGTAGAATTTGAATCGATTGTATATGTCTGTGTTTATGGCGGGAAAGTGAACATTTAGGAGTTTGAAGTTTACGGAAAAAAGACGATATTTATTTTCTTGAACTATTCTGATTTCTCAACAAATATAATTTCAAAAATTTATTTTTATTCATTCCTTCGTTTCAATCGTTCAAAATCAGTCTCCTACCTTTCCCAATTGGTTTTTTGACGAAATTTCATCCCTGAGATCGACAACACGAAGATGAAGATGGGATTCTTTTACTCACGTCTCGTCTTTTACTCACGGCACTGGGATCGAAAACAATTTCTCTGATGTGCCATAAGTAAGCATGTCATAAGACCTTTTCGAAATAAGAAGTAACGTTAGCAATAACTTCCGTTGTTTTGCTTCCAACGGTTTTCTGTGTCGGAGAGTCGTCATTTTTAATCTTCTCTCTCTTAGTCCTGGAATGATTAAGAGATCATGGGTCTCGTTCAAGGTCAAAGTCATCCTCTGGTTTGGCCAACTTTAAGTTATAGACAGGTGATCCAGTTAAAAATAAAAATGATTAAAATTTCAACTTCCCAGGATACGTAATTTTTGGAATTATTACAATTTTTCTTTTATTCCCTTTTTCTTACGTTTTTATTAGTTGATCCTAAACATTAGCTTTATTAACTTATTCAAAGGCTTTGTTCATTCCCCTATTGAATTATTGAATTATTTTCACCGTTCAATTTGTTGAGATAAAACAGAAATGTTCAACCACGACATTTAGAAAAATTCCAAGTAATTTACAAAATTACAAATTACAAATCTAAGTTATTAACATCTTGTAGTTAAGTAGCACTGAATATTGAGTACAGTTATTAATACTATTGTAATTTTTAAATAACAGAAGATTACATGGATAGATGGATTTAAAAATTCAGAATGATCCAAATAGCTAAAGGTAAGTAAGCTTTACAATAAATTAAGTTTATATATATTCTATATTCTTTCTGAAATTTATATTGGGATTTTAAAATTTCAGATAGCTGTCCGGCTTAAATATATATATATATATATATATATATATATATATATATATATATATAAATAAAAAAACATAGAAATGATCACACTCAAGGGACAACACATTTTTGACGACTTAAGCGGAGTGATGACTTAGGCGGAGTGGGAATTTTTGAAAAAAAACCCCGCTGAAATACAGTATTTTCATGAATTGATGTAGGATTCGGTGAGAAAAACAAGATTTTCATAAATCAATACATGCAAATGAGTGGAAAGTAAAAAAACAAAAACAATTTTTATAGTTATCTCATTATAATCGTTTTAAAAGAAAGGCGATGTCTGTCTTTGAAACGTTCCAGCCAACCATTGCTGCCGCCAAAATCTTCAATGTTCAACTCCTTAGCAATTTCCATGGCTTTTTCCTTGAGAATCACGGCAGAAATCGGCACATTTTGCGATCTGGCATGTTTTAGCCATCGAACTAGCTAAAACCTCCTCGATCTCGTCAAACTTCGATTTCCTCATTCTTTTTCTTTTGTCTTTGCAGTCAGCTTCTTCAATTACTTGTTTGTTGAAAGAATGTCGTTTAATGTAGTCCTGGGAATACGATGTTCTTTGGCAAAAGCTGTTTTCGAAACATTTGATTTTTCAAAAAGTGCAATTAAGTCTTTTTTTTTTCTCTTTAAAACATAACGAGGTAAGTTTTCGTTTCCCTGACATGTTACAAATGTAATCGAACCACGAAATTGCAAGATAAAAAATAGCCGTTATAGCGGAGCTTACTCGCTATGAAATGAGCAAGAGTAGCTGTCAAGAAAAACGTATACACTTGACAAGAGTCGCAGCGAGAAATGTGTAATTTCACAAGTGAATTTCCCACGAGAAAATTCCCCGTAAAGGCTAGGCTTTCTTAGAGTGAAGAGGCGGGGCTGAAAAGATAGCAGGCAAAATTGAGATTAAAGATGCTTTTCGCCATTTTGGATGGTGACGTGTTATCCGGAATAGAATTAAATTTGGTGACGAGTAAAAGAGGGCTATTTTACATTATTGTCTATGAGACGTTGTCGGGACCAAAGGACAACGACGACTTAAACGGAGTGACGACTTATCCGGGTGACGACTTAACGAGGTTTTACTGTATATATATATATAAAATGTATTCGGAAATGTATTTACATGTACAAAAACACTGATTACTTTACTAAACGATTGATTAAATAAAATCATTTGAATAAAAACATTTCAGGTCCATATAAAACAGCTACGGAAAGAGTTTAAGGACATATAATTATAAATGTTTAAATTTTCCTCGATTACTTAATGAAGATTCGGAGTGCTTTAAAAAGTAAATTAAAAGAAAAATAAGTCAAGAATAATTGCAAAACATAAAAGAACTGAGATTTTGAAGCCATAAATTCCTCCTAAACTTTGAAATATCCTCATTCTGAAAATTTTCTTTTGCATATAATCATTAATTAATTTATTAATGTATTTATTTCTAGTACGTCATTTGCGAGTTTTATTACGTACTCTTCAATAATATAGATACTGAGGATAAAGATAAATTTTGAGTTTTGAGTGTTTTGTGTTTTTATTCATGAACTTAAAATTTTCTATTAAAAATACTTTATGTGTAGCTAAATCGTAATAAAATCACCAACCACGAAATCACTAAGTACAATTAAAATTAGAACATATCACTACGTACATTTC
The DNA here is from genome assembly GCA_023159025.1 of Thereuonema tuberculata. NCBI lineage: Eukaryota > Metazoa > Arthropoda > Chilopoda > Scutigeromorpha > Scutigeridae > Thereuonema > Thereuonema tuberculata. The sequence goes on along the minus strand of JAFIDM010101427.1, from coordinate 8,042 downwards.
AAGTTCCCTTCTCATTAGAATTCGGGTCATACTTGATAAAGATTCCTAATGAGAAGGGGACTTGAAACGTACCTAGTGAATTTTTAAAGTGTGTTCTAATTTTAATTGTACACTAGCGGGGTACCGTCGCTTCGCTCCGGAACCCTTGCATATACAGCCTTAAAAACAAAAACTTCATTTATTTAGCAATTTAATATTGAGATCGGAGAATATACGACTTCCCAGCCCGTTGTAGCCTTCTCCGCTTAACTCAGGTGTATTGCGGGTTGGCACCACACACCTGAGGTTGTAAAAAAAAAAGCATGTTTTTACCTGTCACGGGTGTGACATCTATATAATAGGTATATAAATGCGGATTCGAATGCAACGTTGTGTCAAAATTTCAAAGCAATCGGTGAAGAACTTTCGGAGATTTTAAGATTTTGAACAAACGCACATTTACATTTTTATTTATATAGATATTGCTTTAATGGTTGGCGGTTTTATGATGATTTTCTAATTAAAACTTAAAAATATTCAACTGATGAAATCAATTCTTATTAACGTCAAAACCGAAGCGTTATAAATTCGTTTGTTTTTATAGTTTTCCTTAAGCAATTGAGAAATATTAAATGAAAAGAATAGTAAATCTTCTTATTTACTACATCTTCCTTCCCATAAAGGAGAGGTCACTAATGAATGTTAAATTCTGAAATCCTTTCCTATTGTATTTGCAGAAATTTCTCATTCGACCCAAGGTTAAGAGAAGAGTGATTTGACCAATGTCTTTCCTGTTCCTTGAGACCTTTGATAAGTGACGCTACACTCAATCGCCCTCATTAACAAAAACAGCCAATTAGCTACTTTATAATTATTTCATTAGGATTTTAAGTAAAGCTTCAATTAAACCTATTATGAAAATTAAGACTAAAATTTAGAGATATTAATCTTAAATTTTTTTCCTATGGAGTTATTATACAATGTCTTAAATATAATAATAATCCTGAATATATTTATATATCATTTATAATATTGACAGTCCGTATTAATAAATATAGAGTCCCAATATTTTGTTATTACAGTGAAGCTCGGCTACAACACGGTTGTTTATATGGCGAATTCGGATATAACGCGATTTGGTCTTGGACCCCTTCTATTTTGGAAAAGGTGTATAATTGTAAAATTTCAAAATTTACCATATTTGTTTCCTTATTATTTACAGTAATTGAGACTCTATACCCACCCTAATATCACGAAAATGCGTAAAATATATATTTAAAAAAAATACCAGAATCGCGGACTTTTTCGTTTAACCAAAATACCGTAAGAAAACAGAAATACTGTATGCAGATTTTGGCTAATATAACCCATCAAAGTGTTGAAAAGGTAATGATTTATAAATATTTATAAATACTGTATAAAATTCTCTCAGGTCGCTCTGATTGATGTAGGTAATCGCGAAATGACCATTTTAAATCGATTTGGAATCGTGTGGGCGATAATAGGGTTCGAGTATACGACATTTAACATCGCGAAGTAAAAAAAGCTCGGGCAGATCGCGATCTAAGAGATCTTGGATCCGAAAGATCGCGATATAACCGAGCTTCACTGTATTACTACAACAGATTCTAATCCTGAGTAAGTAACAGTAATAAGAACGTTTAATTTTTTTTAAAAAACTTCAAATATTAAAATAATTTTTTTTTTTCAGCCAGATATGACGGTGGCCTTCACTTTAGTTCTTGACTAAAGTTTAGGCTCTTTATCGGGGAGGTTCTTTATCGGGGAGGGCGGATCGGACTGATGAGTCCCACACGAAACGGCCGTTCCCGATTCCCTCCGATAATTGAATCAGAAAGGCAATTTATTTATTCTTGTGCTGCCCTTGTTTTAATTTTGTTGTTTTGATTAAAACTTCCAGCACGTTAAATTTATTTCCTTAAGTAATTTTTTTTGATTTTCTTTTAATATTATAAGAACCTCCTTTTTTTGGGCAAACTTTATATAAAAGTTTTTGAATCTGAAGTTGTTGTATAAATAGATTATAAGAGGCAATTATTACAGCGGAACACGTTCATTGTAGTGACCGACTGTTTAAACAACAATCAGCGACTGGAAGGTTCGAGCGAAACTTCTTGGTCTACGACTCATTGTTAAAGTGACAATGATATGAGTTTACGTGGACATCACAGTGAAGTGATTGTATGGACTGCTCCATAATGAGATGTGTGTTCCGATTTGGCGGGGAGAGGATGCTCCGTTTCAAAGATAACTGGATGTCACGATGATTTCTATTTTACTGGATTATCAAGGATTATTAAAAAGGACACGCCGTTTTTTATTCGACAGATGTTTCAGTATTGTATTCCGAATAATTACGTTGGTTTACTCAAAGTTAAAGTAAGGATTTCAACTTTGAAAGGCTCAAGTCATTAACCCTCTTTTCCAATGTTTCTTCCGGGAATTTTCATGTTGCTTAGCAACCAACGTTCGAAGAGTTTTGATATAAAGAAGGATACGCTATGATGTTTAGAATCTGCTTTTCTTTACTGGGAAATAATGTAAGGTATTTATTTCTTTTCCATTAATAGTTGCGGTGATATATTCCTGACGATAGAAGTAAAATCGTTAAAGGGTTAAAGTTGTTAAAGTTTAACAGAGCATAAAAGCAATGAAGATTAATCCAGTATAGGAAGACTTTGAAAGATAAAATATTAGTGGCAATAAATAAGATAGGGCTAAAGATTTATCTGTGATCTAGAAATAATAAAGATTAAGGAATCATCAAAGGGCTTAAAAGACTTTAAATGAAAAAGATATTAATCGAGGATTCATTGATGAATAAATAAAGATTAAAGCATTAAAGGTTTAGAGTAAAAGTTTTAACAAGGATATAGACTGTATTTTTCTGTCCGAAGATTCTGACCTTAGAAGATAGGATTAGTGAATATATACTATGAAAGGTTAAAGGTTAACAGTAGCAGTTCAAGTTAAAGATATCAAAGTATTTCGGACGAAAAGTTCAAAGTTAAGTTCAAGAGTGAAGTCCAATATAAAGTAGTTCGAAAGAAAGGATTAATGTAAAGTTAAAGAACTATGAAAATAGTAAAGAGCTAAAGAACTCTTAGTCTATATAAATATTAACGAATGGACATTTGAGTTAATATTTAAATGCAAAGTAATTTATTATCATACAAGTGTTAATCAAAAGACATTAGTCCCAGCGAAGTATTTGATCTGTAAACGGATTAGCTCCGTCAAAGAAATAAAATGTTATTTTGTTTTTATCCTTGTGTTCAAGTCTATTTGGTTAAGTGTTAAGTACACGTTTAAGATAAAAGTTTTATCCCCAAATAAAGAGAAAGTTTCTCAAAGTAAAAAAAAAAATTTCTCTGATTGAAAAACAGAAGTTTTCTAATTTTTTTAACTTTCCTAGGGAAATCTATATAGTAACTCAGATTCGTTTGCTTTACCATAGTTGTTGTAATCCATTAATTATTACTGACTGCGAAATTATTGCTTCTTTTTTTTTATTTCAACCCTGCTCACTAGTTACGAAATACTTGTTAGACTGTTAGGTAATACTTTTATTAGAGTACTACATTTTTTTAAAGTTGGTGAAGTGAGCGTAAATATCACAGACATAAATTTAAGTAATAAGCAAAAAAAAAAAAAATTGTATTAAAACATAAAATTAAGCGCGACTTATTAATACCTATACCGTACTTCACCTAAGAAGCGCTGGAGAGAAGTTATCCGCCACGCAACGACAGCCGACTGTCCACCGGAAAAAGATGAAGTTCGACAATTTTTTTCCTGGACAACTACTAACTCAGTCGACTTTAAATTTGGATCGTTTTAGTTCAATGTGTCTGCTATAGAATGAATAATTGTTTATTTCTTCATATCCGGAAAAATGCGGACACAGTCGACTGTTCCCGCAAACTGTTATAGATACGATCGTATAAAAACATAAATTGTATAGTAGACACTGTAAACGAAAGCATATCCAAATTTCAAGTCGACGGGTCAGTAGTTGTCCAGGAAAAAATTCCGAAATTTCTGAAATAAACAGTCTATTGTGTCCGCATTTTTCCGGGTAGGCAGAAATAAATCCCCATTCCTACAGTGTTTGGGCCTCTGAACAGGATGGGGAAGTCCCTTTGGCGATCCAACCTTCGGTTCCGGAGTTATGGACAGACAGACACAGACTGACGGATGGACGTACAGGACAAACACAATACAGGTAATACCCGTTGATTACGAAGGATACGTTCCAGAGACGGTCGCAATGAACAAAATTTCGCAATCAATGGGGGATTTAAAAAAAAAAATCATTTTAGAGTATGAAAAAATACTTTATTGATAAACTAAACATTATTAATATGAAAATAAATGTTTTAGATAGCATAAAAGTAGTATAACATTGAAAAGAAACTGGAAAAAAAATATTTAATCACTTTGTTCCGCGTTGCAAAAATGAATCTAGTGTTCCTTGCTGGGTCTATCTACGTTAATTACGTAAAATTTGTCGATATTATGAAAAATCGTAATTATATATAAATTATATTAATTAATGTAAGTGACAAATATATACAGTTCACGCCAATACGTTTTATTTAACAATTAATTATTGATAGTTAAAAAAAAAATCGCACTATAACGAATTCGCACTCGCCGGGGTCGCAATCAACGGGGTTACCTGTAGCTCCCAAATGCGGCCTTAAAAATTAGGCTTACGGTTTCAGCTCGTTTTGCAAACTATGTTAATTACGCTTACACTGATGAAGATTTTGCTAAAACTTGATTTTTAATTTTATGTACACTGAATTGCCACTTTAAAGAGATACACTACCTCCCTTCACGTAAACAGTGCGTAATGTTCATTAAAGTATCAACTCAGTATACCAAGTACCTTCTACATCCATATCTAATTATTCCATTTACTACAGCAACAATTAACATTGAAAATTGTTTAAACTTATAATTATTATAAATACAAAATACTTTTTTTCTGAGTGTATTAATGCTTTAATTACATCAATTCTTCTCCAATTAATAATCCCCTTTTTTTTCACATCGAAATCCTCTTCACAAAATTACGGTCCCACATCCTCTAATAATAGAGGCTTTTGCTCAGAAACTCATGAGAACATTATCACGAAGATTAAATTGCTCTCCTTATTATTCTATAAATGCTTCATAATCACAGAGGTAAGTACTTGTGTTTTAGACTCGATGTAATGTTAATGATTTTCCCTAATCAATTAATCTTGAGGTTCCTAGGTTCCTTCGTGTCCGCCTATCATCATAAATTACGTAGTTAGAGCAATCAACAAATTAGTTCTGCATTTTAGTTAGTTAAATCTGTAAGTGGTTTCAGAGTTCTTGATAAACATACAATGGAACCTTTGCAGAATTTCAATAACAGATTCAAAGCTCAAGGAGGTTCAGGAAACCTTAAAAGGTGTCATTTATTATTTATTTTTTACTGTTTTACTTATTTTTCTTAAATATAGTATTTAATAAATTACTTATTATCAATTTTCTACTTTAAAAATAAGAAAAAAAATGCTTTAAAATAATATATTAAAAATAAATACATACTATGTTTAAAACATAGTGAAAATTCCTTAGAAGGGAAAGATAGCAAAGAAAATAAATAGAAAATTCAAATAATTAAGAATTCAAGTTGTAAGTTTTCATTAATTCAAGTTATAATTATTTTAAGCAAGTTTAAATTTTTTATTCAAAAATACAAAAAAAAAAAAGTTATATATTACTGAATGAATACTTAACAATCTTTTTTTTTAATAAAATATATGTTATTAATATTCTTTCATATTAAATTTAATGTTAAATATATAAAAGTTAAAAAAAAAAGCACTTTACACATGTATATGTATGCTGTGTAAAAAAACTTTTAATAAATATCAATAATTTATTCATTAACATTACTTTTTTTTTCATTAAATATTATTTATTATTAGCAATAATTTAATCACTAATAAAAACATCATTAATAAAATAAACAAATTAGGAGATATTTGATTTTTAATATAGACGGTTGAATAAATACTGTCTATAAAGCTCTTTCCATTCTGGACGTTATTTTATTTATTTTTGCTTCCTGAAGAACGGGTTTGATGTCATTTACAACACCGGAAGTGCTTCTATAGCATCCGGTTTAATATTTCTCAGAGAACATTTAAGATGCTTGCAGTAACATTTTCTGGCATTAAGAATCTGAATGATAATATTTAGATGATAAGTTGATGCGCTGTTGAATATTTTTTAACTTTTGTTTCAGGAAAAAATTGCGTTGTTGTGACGTCATGATAATAACAGAATAATGTTGTTCTTATCATCCTTTTTGCCACAGACAAGCATTACCGGAGGCTGAAATTGAAATGTCTTCTATTATGCTAAGGTTCGATTCACGTTCAAGCTTCGACATTATTTTTTCTTACTTCTGTGTTTGGTATTTTCAGATCTAAAGTACTGCTCCCACAAAGTACCTGGACAAGCTTTATTCGGCAAAATAGTTGGCACTTCCCGCCCTTTTAACCAAAACTGCTTCGGCGTTGGGATCCAATACGATCCAGCATTATTCCAAAATAATTCATTAAATTAAGGTGACCATTTTTTATAAAATGAAAAGGAGGACGCAAATAATTTGAAGGAAAAAAAATGTTATCAGGGGTTTCAGGGGTATAAACCTATCTGTTCAACCAAAAAAAAAGGCTTTAAACTTCACATATCAAAAAGGAGGACAGAATTTACAAAAGGAGGATATTTAGGAGGACACTTCTCAAGGGAGGACAGAGCTTCAAAAAGGAGGACTGTCCTCCCTAAAGATAGGTAATATAATATTTATAGATTTAATGTAGATAATATGAAGAAATATAATTTTTTTTAAACAGAAATAAATGAATAAAAAAAAATAAATGCTTTTACTTAACATGTTAAGATTGTTTGTCATTTTCATGTTTTAAAAAATAAAAAGGAAAGGAAAAAAAAAAAGAAATTTTAAAATAGACTTTTATTTCTTTCAGAACTTCTTGGGTTTTTTTTAAAAAATAAAAACAGAAGAAATGATGTATGTCCAGATAAATCCGCACAATCAAGAACAATATTTTTTTACGGCGTTAATATCTATGACTATCACTCAGTGAAATTCACCAAAACATTGGCGTTTCTTCAACTTTTGGGTTAAAAAAAGGAGGAGATTGGAAAAAAAAATGATAGAAATGTAAATAAATCTTGTGGTTTATGCATCAGAGCGTAAACTTGATACTTACGTATAACATAAAGTGATTATCTAGAGCAAAACTGGTTTTTGCTGATAGTATGTGCAGAACAGAATTCTAAATTAGAATCATTAATAAGATAGAATTCTAAGGTAAATGTGATGCAGGACTCTTAAGGTAAACGTGAAGAAACGAAGTTTCTTCCAAACGATATCAAGGTATAAAAAAAATATAGTTTCTGAAAGAGAACAAAAATTCCTGTAACTTCACTGAAATACTTGTATTCGAACGATCAAGGAAACAATTGTTTGAAGAAGTCGTTCAGGCACAGTATTGTGGTCAAGGAGATGGCCTGCTATGAGGCTGAGTCGTCGGAACCTGGGTTCGAACTCCAGAGCCGGCATGGATGATTACTTTCTTCTTCTGTGTTTCGTGTGTTTCTGCGGGTGCAATGTGAGCTGCCTCCTTCGATGTACTCTGGGCAAGATTCTTCGGGCTAAACAGCTCCCAGTTCTGGCTCCTTGTTGAAACCAAAGGCAAGTGCCAAGAGCTCGAGCTTCGGGAAAAAAAAATATTTGAAGAAAAGAAAAAAGTCGTATGAAAAGCAAAATATGATTTGGAACTTACAATCCGTGTGGCAGAAATGTCAAAACAATATGAATTTTCAATCTTTGCTTTAATTTTCGTAGCAGAATATCGAAATATTATATTGATGAGAATAATAATATTACATAAAATATAAGACAAAAACGCACAAGACTGAAAGTTCACTGATCTGTTTTTAGAAATTGTGATACAAGGAATCCAAGATAG
>JAFIDM010101426.1:0-10918 GCA_023159025.1 Thereuonema tuberculata | reverse complement strand
CCAGTCCATGGAAGAATGAGAGACCTACAAATACTGGGCTTTCAGCAACCGTGCATCACGGACAACCCAATAACAAAAGTGCACTCAAGAACACCTACAGTGCTTGTGTTCGCAATATCCTCAAAACACAACTCAAAGCCAAAAATAAAATTAAAGCCATCAATACTTTTGCTGTCGCCACACTAACATAACTCCTTTGACATAAACCCCTGGACAAACTCTGAACTCGAAGGACTACAACTGAACAACATCCACGAAACACAACATGTACCACCCAAGTCCGCAACAGAAAGGATGACCCTCCCCTGCAAGGAGGGAAGCCAAGGACTCATCAATCTCACCACCCTACACAAAACACAAGTACACATACTTAGGGAACACTTCCAGAGAGCACAATACTCGTTACTCCACTTGCCCATTGTAAAGGCTGACATTCACCACACACCACTGGACTTCAAAAACTTGTTCAACACTCACCACACCCAACACCCACATGAATCATACATTGCCATAAACTCAGCCAGCCTCATGTCGACATGGAAGCATCAAACAGATGGCTGATGAGTGGTGAGCTGTTTGGGGAGATTCAAGGGTTCATGATCGCAATACAGGACCAAGTCGTACTCACACGCAACTACAAGAAACACATTACATGATGCAAACACGCACAAATTACCACACTACACATGAGATGATTGACCACATAATATCAGGCTGCCCCTTGTCTCCCAGACTACCTCCACCAATACAATCAGTTAGTGTTGATCTTCCATTAACAGCTAGCACTCACTAAGAATACAGTCCCATATTACAAGTACACACCACAAAGTAAGCTAAAGAGTCACCTATACACAAGTTATACTGGGACCGCCCCATTTACAGACAAAACTGTACACCACAACAGACCTGACATCACACTTGTTGATAAAGTCAACAAATAGACCCATCTCATTGATACTGAAATGCCTATCATCAAGAACATGCAGAAAACTCATGCAGACAAGATCAGTAAACACACCGACTTAGCACACAAGCTCCAGAAGCAGTGGAGGTAGGACTGAATGCATGCTGTATTCATCGTCCTGTCAGCCACTGGTCTGGTGCCTCACACACTGCACATTAGGATTTCACAAAACACTTATGTACAATTCCAGAAGGCTTAAGACTGATATGAAAGGACAAGGAGACCAGTATGTTCAAAGCAGATGTTTGGTCTCCAGAACAAACAACAAACCACAAAGAAAAGGCGTTTTTTTAATGGTCTTTTCATTTGACCAATATACAAACATTCCATATTGTCCTGGTTGGGTTTACATTTAATGCCATATATCATGTTTAATTTTTTTTTTTTTTTATTATCCTTCTTGCTAACCACTTTCTTTTTGTTAAGGAAACCTGCTATTGTGTTGTTAGGTCTACATGCGATACCTATTCCCGCATTGAATAGTATGGGCTTTATTTTATTATATGTTATTTCATCGTAGATCATAGAAACATATCAATTAACGATTTCCTTTTTTGTTTTATTTACTTACCCATATCACCAAGGGAAACATTTTTTTGACGACTCCTGCAGGAGGTAAACATGTTTTTAATTTTTCCTTTTTTACTCAGAGACTTGAAAAAGGTCCCCAAATAAAGGTGGGGAACCGAATACATACGTCTAGATTTTAAATGTAAATAGTATTTTTACTAAATAAGTGCTATATTGGTGGCAATATTTTATTAGAATTTTTTAGCACGTTAAAATTTTTTTAACAAAAAGATGTTTTTTTGCACAACCCACAAGGAGGAGTATGAAATGGTCGGCAGGGACCCACCCCGAACAGTTCAATTCCAAAAGGCTGTGGAATTGTACATAAGTGTACAAGTGAGTTGTGTACTCAACACAACAATCATAGTTAGGGAATTCATGGACACAACCAAACACCTAATATCCCTTGCAAACTTTTTACACTTGGCAATGTGCTTTGGTCCTTGATCCGCCATATTGTCTTAGCTGGGGAAACCTAAATATAGGAACATTTATATAATAATAATAATAATATTAAAAGACTGAGGGTTACTAGGTCACCAAAGACTGATCAAGCCAAAGCTACATTTATACTTGAATGACAAAGTTTATCAATGACTGATCATTCAAATTAAAAATGAGAAAAATGGAAAAAATGATGGGACAGGAATAATGGAATAATGGATAAATTATTAATCAGACATTATTTCATTTTAATGTAATTTATTCACTGCAGCAAAAAAGATCACATTTGTGGAGAGAAATAAGCAATCTTAATAAGTTAGGACATTAGGAAGTAACTGATAAGGAAAGATTAAGAAGGCTGAAAAGAGGATTACCGTAAGAGAAATTTGCTTATAGAAATACAGTAGAACCCCTCTCGTCTGGTCCGACCGTGCTCGAGCCGGCCGAACTTGTCCCCGACTCGTCGGTGACTCACCACCTGTCGCGCCATTGTGATGTTTACTTGCATATACAGTGATGGTAGATGGTGAAAACCCTCTTTAAGAATCACAAAACATTGAAAAAGCCTAAACTTGAACTGCTTGACAATGCAGTAAATCCTTATTTTTCTGTATTTTCTGATAATCCGACCTTTTTTGCGTTCCGACCATACCCCCAGTCCCAAAGGTGACGGATTAGAGGGGTTCTACTGTAACAAACTTTTGTATCAAGTAATTTTATAATGTAATGAAAGTAATCTAGACTTTAATTATAAAGAGAAAAAGAATGTATAGTAAATAATTTCATTTTTACTCTATTTACATTTCTTCTAATTATGCAGTATCCTCTGGTATGAAATGGGACTCTTACTAGCCTTAGCTAACAAAAGCCCTACTTGCAAAAGATAAAGCATATTTGTAGTGAATGCAGTAAACACATTCATCATCGATAAGAATTATGATAAACATAATGCCATGGATCAGACATCTCTATTCAATGTTCCAAACAACCTCACTTGATGACCAAAGACTTGAAAATAGGTCAGAAATACTAATATAGCAAAAAGGAATAGACTAAAGATAAAAAAAAAAAAATCAAATTCAGGACAATCTTAAATTTCAGAGCTCTAAAAACTTGAAGACTGGCTTGATACAATAACTACAGCAAGATCAACGTCAGCTAGAACTGTGCCACTTATAGAATGCCTACCAAGTCATGAATCTTTTTAGTTTTCAAGCCAATGCAAACAAGTAATTTCTGCAAATGAATCATATTATTGGGAATGAATTTTATTGAAACATAAGTATCTGATAATTCTCAGACATGATGTGCTTGAATATATTAAAAAAGGACCAAACACATATAATAAATAAAATCAAATACTTCATTATATAAACTTCATAACAATCCTTGAAACATGTTATGAAGTTTATATAATGAAGTATTTCATTTTATTTATTATGTGTTTGGTCCTTTTTTAATATAAGTATCTGATTGTTGAGAAAACTCTTAAAATTGCAATTTGTAATGAAAATACTTGTTTAATGTTTATACTTTCTTAATGGCAGAGATACATAACAAAGCCAAAATAAAGCAATTTTTAAAATCGCAAGAAAATGATGGATTATAATTTCAAGAAAATGTTGCATTATAATTTAAAGATTAATGCTTATTTTTAAAGTTTAAAACTCAAATATTAGACAAATAGTAAATCTATTAATAATAATTATCTTACCTATTTCTGGATTCTGAGATTTCAAAATTACTTTTACAGCACTAACAAATAACTTTCCACTTATTTTATCTGGATGCTCAGCTAATCTATATATAAGTTCCAGGGCTTTTTCTGATAAAGGCACCCAATACACATCAGTTTCAAAAAGAAGACCTTGTAGAAAGAAAAAAAAAAACTTCTTAAAAATGTATGTAATACAATTCATTTAATTTCATCATTAACATTCATTTGAACATTTACAAACAAAAACTTGTACAATTACAAAAAAAAAAAAATAAATAAAATAAAAAAATAAATAATAATGATAACAGATTTTTTATCTTAGATGTATGCAGAGCTTGCTGCTGGAAAACGTAAGTTAATTGAAATTCAAAGAGTTTGAAATAAATTTTCCATGGAGCAATAACGGTAAAATGAGGAAGTTACAGTTAATAATGAAGAAGAATCCCCTGAATGAAACAGACTATGCACAAAAGAAGTCCTATTATTCAAAACTGGAAAGTAGTTATAGATGCATTTTGAAAGTTTCTGTTTAAATTCTTTAATAATTCCTTAATTATGGACAACATTTTCTGTGCTCATATCACTGTTTAACATTAATTGAAAAATTAAAATGGAGTTTAACTTAAAACATGACTATATAGTTTTGTTTATTTTGCAATTAAAAACAATGCCCAAATCAAATGAAGGTCTTAAGAGTAGAGATGTGTTTTTCAGAAGTAAATACAGTTTATTAAGTGAACAAATCCTAGTTTTACACACTGACGGTGTAAAAGAAAACTGATTCAAATACTCAAAACTTAACCAATCTCTACAACTTCTAAGTAATGAATTAAAAAAAAAAAAAAGTTGATAGTGAACAACTGTTAATAAATATTTCCTTGAAGCTACTTTATCTAGAAACATTTTCATACCGGACAGTTTTCAGGATAGAAGAAAATAAAAACAAAATACAAACAAGCTACAAACTCTTGCTTTGTGGTTAGCATTCACTGATTTACCAGAGTACTACTACTGGAGAAGCACTTCTATGTACATTTCTCTTTTTGTTTTTAATAGAGATATCTAAACAGGCATGTATTGCTATTTATTACGCAAGTTTTATGGACTATAGTTTAATCAAGTAGTCCTCATAATCTACGTATTATTTCCTGACATCTATTCCTAATTTAGCAAAATGATTGAAGGGCTATTAATCATTTTTTTAATAAATTATTATATAATAGAATTATGCATAATATTACAATACAATATTATTACGCATATTTAATTGGTATTATTCTTTAATTAACATTGTATGTGTATAAATGATTCTTTAAAATACCATGAAGAGTGTTTCTAAATACAGTCGGACCTCTATTTAACAATCCTATTTTTTGCGAATTTATCTATTTTGCGAACTTTTCTTTGGAACCAAGAACATTTTGCTAATTTCTTCGTAAAATAACCTCCAAATAGCAAAGTGCATTTTCTATTTAACGAACTTTTTCATGGTATCTATTTTTTTTTTCTCCTTGAAATGTTTTTATTATTAATATTCCCTTAGAGGAAATGAAGAAATTTGGATACAGCTGGGAGAAAAAGAAGAAATTAAAAATGATGTGCTGATTGATGATTATCTTTCTCTTGATTTTGAAGTTGAGACCTTGGAAACACTAACTGAATCGGATATTTTGGACATTGTGAAAAATAAAAACAATACAGCAATGAATTGCGATGAAGATGAAGATGATCAAAATGTAGATGATCATAATGCAGAAATAAAAAAAAAAAACCTTCATATGATGAAATGCTAAAATCAATTGAAACAATCCGATGCGGATTACAATTTGAAATACTGATTAAAATACTGAAGGGGTTTTTAGTGCATTGCAAAGATGCAAGACAAACTATGAGCAAAAACACTTTTTCAAAAAAAATAAAATAAAAAAAACCTCACACAAAATTAACAGACTTTAGTAAAATTTAAGCACGCATGTGGTAATGTATGCTTCATGTCATTAAAATTATTCCTTTTTTTAAATAATATTTATTGTTTTTGTATTTTAAATCTGTTTTATGTAGTTTAAAGTAATTTTAAAAGGTGAATCTCTATGTAACGAATTTTCCATATAATGAACTTTTTTTCGGGATTTAGCGACTTCGTTAAATAGAGGTCCGACTGTATTACTATTTCAGAATGCTGTTTAACAATATTTCAGAGTAATTTTAACTAACAATGTTACACAGTTATCTAATTTAAATAAAGAATAATACTGGAAGTTATCCAATAACATAATTCCATACCTTCTCCTTAATTCAGTCCCATTCATTGTATTGAATAAAACTTAATTCTTCTTCTCAAATAATTATGGTCTTTGAGCTTGAAAAAGGAACGAAGAGCAGTTCTGAAAATTTGCGTTTTATATTATTTATTTAAGTTTAAATAATTTATTTGAGAAGAAGAATTATGTTTTATCCAATAACAAAACCTTCTATTAGATTAACTCAATCTTTTAGTCTTCAGATCTCATTCAAAAGATATTTATTATTTAATTGTTTTGAAATCCATCTTACTAATTTATAGTGGGCGATGGAAAAACTCCCACTATATATTATTGTATATTTAAAAGATTCTTATTTTATTTATGAACACTGTTATTAAATATATTAATAATATTTAACACTTATTATTTTGCAAATATGTCTACTCCTATATATATATTATGACGGAACAAAGGGATAAGTGCTTATTCGGGTTTTCCCATGTTCTTGCACCAAAATAGGTGATGGTACAGAAAGTGTGGGTGGTTTTGGATTATTTCTATAATAACGTTGGGCACCAACCACAGCACTCAGCTAGGTAAAAACTTCCATTTACCCCCTCCACAGTGTCACACCCCAGCAATTAACCCAATCTTCTCGGGGGGGGGGGGGGGGGGGGAGCCACACCTTGCGGCCACGGTATCAAAAGGAGAGGCTCAACACTTGTTCAACATATGAAACTCAACAATGTTTATTCAAATGAACAAAATGATAAACTCCGAAATGACGACGTACAGCTAAATGCGAAGCTAAGGCTTTAACTATTTTAATTGTGCGTACCAAGGGAATTCTCGCATGTGCGCTGAACAGAATAACTTTTCTACGAATTTCTAACCTTTCTTGGCGAGTTGCATTTCGTAAATTCAAATTAACCTTAAACTAACACGAGAAGTTATAACTGATAGATAGCTCACTTACACATTTACTTCCATGCGGGTGTACTCGCATATCTTGTTTCCTATGTATTCCGTAGAGTTTGCTAATTAAAAATTACAGTATTCAATTTTCAAAGTTAAGGTCTAAGCTTTTCCTAACTAGGAAAACACTTCCTACTCTAAATGTGTGCTGAATCGTTCTCGACTTCAGTCACATAGTAATAAAAATATAGCTGCCAAAACTTATGGTGTCCGCGCAGAATTGCGGATAAGTTAGCTAAGCTAACTAAAAGACGAGCGAGAGACACAGCTCTCGAGACCAAGTAAGCAAGCGCAGGAGACAGGGAAAAGAGAAAGAGAGACTTCCTTCTTGGATGCATGGCCTTAAATCAACTATGAACGAGGCACCAATGCCACGTCATAGTCCGCCGGCTAATCAGATCACAGGAATCTGGATCCGTCCAAGATAGGTAAAGTCCATCACCCGGGGTGGCGAGGTAAATGTCAAACCTTGCTATTGCTTCATGACAAAACAAACGAAATTCATTTAAAAGGAAAGTTAAAATTCCTTTTAAACTAAATTATGAATTAAATTCGTTAAATCAACTAAATTCACTAAGCTTAAGAAAAATCAATTATTTAACCTAAATTAATTCCAGGTTCACTATTGTAACCTCTCCAACTTAAGAACTTTAAATATTAAATTAAATTAAAATTGAGTTGAAAGCTAAAATTAAAACAAACAAATTTTCTTTGCCCTTCGCCTTGAAATAATCATTTCGGAATATTTTCTTAATTTACATTTTTTTCTTTCGAAGCTTTACAAAAATAACAATTAAAAATTCGATATTTCAACAATGGACAGTGTGCATATATGAGTGTTGTCACAATATATATATATATATTTATACCTATATTTGTCTCTCCTCCCCCCTCTTTTAATAGATACGACAAATATAGCTTTCTTTAATATTTATTTAAAGGAAATATAGCTCATCTAGAAAGAACCTTTTTCATGCATGCATTTGGGAATTCTTATTTAAACTATCTCGTCTTTTTTTATTTATCAACAATATTTCGTCAAGAGAATTTCTAGACTTCAAGCTTTCTCCGAAAAATTAATAAAAATATAGATTTTAAATTGTTTGTAAATAAAAAAAGATGAGATAATTTAAAATAAATGAGTGAAGATAGTTTGGAGTGATGACTGAATTCTTATTATTAACTAATGCATATACCTTTGCCATTGCACTGACAAATCTTTAATCAGAATAAAACAATTCAAGTTCACTCAAGCAAAGAGTGGTCGTCTCGTTGGCAGTGAAAATGCTTTACAGTTTGACTTTTGAGAATTTGCATCTTTTATTATACCTTAAATTTTCCTTGCTACACATAATGAAACATTTGTAACAAATACTGCAGTCATTCCCTTTTTGGTTTTAAAAACTGGTCAATTTTTTTGGCTTCAATGAAATTGGTGCTCTTGCTCTACATGTGCTACAAAAGCCCCAAATTAGACAACATAATCATTATAACTGATTTAACTCTTACTGATTAAAGACTTCTTCTCTCCTTTGAAGAAAAAGAAATGATTATGGAAGGCATATTTTTATGTTACACTTATTATTTCACTTCTTTTGTTGTTATTAAATGGTCGTATAGCTTCAATCCAAAATAATCTATTTACTTCTTTGCCATTTACAAAAAAAAAAAAAAAAAGCCAATTGTGGATTTTTATACTCTCATGGACTTGAACTGCACACAATGATCAATGAATGTTAAACTTGCAAGTCTAATAATGAAGACTGAAAAATATTGATGTTGTAACGTTCACTGTAATTGAAAATATCATTACACTCTGGGATAAATTATATAGGACATTAATAAAAGAACTTCAAATTTCAATTGTTCTTTATGATCCTATCCATTAAAAGATAGAATTTCAGGTTTACTATAAACAAATGTTTTCATTTATTTTCAATAATTTCACAAAAATCCAGTCTGCAGAATATTGCAATTTGTAATGACTATGGAAGAAACAAACATTCTTATATGGAATATATATTATGGAATGATATACTGGTATTTGTTTAAATTACATGTATCAATCTATTAATCTCATGATTTGTAATATTTGCAAATTAACTCTTTTCAATTAACTGTATTTGCCTGTAAAACTAAAAACAAATCCACAGTAAATACATTAATATTAATCATGTTTTAACGTGCAACAATCTAAATGATTAAAAACCATCATTGCACAAATATATATATAAATAAAAAACTTACATTAGACGTTTTGAAGCTGATGGTAAACTGGTTGAGACTTCATTTTCAATAATAAAGGAGCATCATCCCACATAGGAACGACAAAGTAACTGGATAACATCTATTTGTGATAGTTTAGTTCAATTGTAATTGTTACAATGTTTGTTAAATAGTCACAAGTACTGTAAAACACTACACGCCCTGAATTGGTGATGGAGACGTCTTGGTTGTAATTTTTTTTGTTATAGGTCGAGTTGAATCGTCATTGTTACAATGCTTGTAAAGCTTTTTAAATAGATGAGCATCAATAATAATGAAAAAGTATTAGAAAATATTATATTGTGCTGCATTGGCTGTAACTTTTTTTGTTTTTTTATGGCTAGGGATTTGTTAAATTTTCTAAGATATGCATCTTGATGTATTCCGCATATGATGGGATTTGTGATATCAATGTTATGTCCCGTCTTTATCGAGTCGTTTCTGTAATATTCTTTTCGAGTCCTCTATGTAAAGACCCTGACAATTGTTGTTTTGACATTTAATTCCATAAATGGCTCCTTAAATCTATAATTTGAATTTTTTTGGTGCTTTTATGTAATATTACATATTATGCTAATATGTATGGTGCCCATATTTACCATTCAACATATATCTTGGCTGTATCCTGTTCTGTCTTTCTTTTGTCTATGCAATAATTTATAATTTAAACAAATAAATATTAAATCTTATAATTACCTTTTAATATGATATCCATTAATCTAGTAAAAATAATATGATCTTCTGGAAATCTTAAAACCTCATCATATGAAGTCGAACTAGGCTAAAAATAAACCAAACAAATTTCTGCTATAATAATGCTGATGTAAAATGTTTTCGTTTTTTTTTTTTTTTTTTTTTAATATAAATTATAATTATAGATAAGAAAGATGAAGGGAAAGCATTTTAAAAACCCAGAATGACCCATTGTACCAATTACAAAAAATGTACATATTTAAAATCCTTATACCATGACTTTCAAAAAACACAGGGCGACTTATTTAAAACACTTTTTTTTTTTTTTTTTAAGGGAAGTATAAGTATTTTTTTTCCCCCAAAAAAATTTTCTTTTTTTCTTACCCATTTTTTTTTTTTTTTTTTTTTTTTTTTTTAAACTATACTATATTTTTTCTTCAATACAACACTATAAAATTAACATATACAAATAATCTGACATCATTCCTTAATGGTGTCCTGGGAAAGGCAACAGGAAACCACCCCAGTATCTTTCCCCAGGCGTTTCTGGGAATTCCAAGTGAATTCCATAGAATTGGACCTGTCTCCGGACAGAATACTATGGATGGATGGATACAAATAATATAAGACTGGATGAAGGATTTCCTCAACCAGTGTTTTATTCTGTATTCTGGCTCGTTATTTGGAACTTTAAGAGAAATTTAAGAACTACTTTGAAAAGCATATACTGTTATTGTCTAATGTTTTCGTGTGGCAATGATTGTGATCTTTCTATCCACAACACTGGTCTAAAATGGAAAAAATCTTCAAACATAATAAGTTTTTAGAGGCTCTATTATTTTGATGATATACCTTTAGTTGTTGGTTGGTTTAAAAGCAAAATAGGTTAAGGAGGGCAAAGAAAGATAAACCAAAAAAAGACCTAAACAGATCACATAACAAGGCTAGAAATGTAAAACAGAATAATAAAAGATTAAAATATGGTAAATGGATAAAATTTAAAAAAAAAAATAAAAAATATAAAACTTAATTAACAAAATTTCAATC
>JAFIDM010101425.1:0-10919 GCA_023159025.1 Thereuonema tuberculata | reverse complement strand
CTAAATAGCGGTAGGGTTATATATATATCCCCCTCCCCCTCCTTTCGTTCCGTTTGTCTTTTGTTTTTTTATAATTTTTGTGATCATTTTCAGTTTAATATATTTGCAACCATTTCAACTTAAAATTTAAAATAAATAAATAAATTTTGCGTTGCTTTTGTTCACTTATTACGATGAAGGAAAAAAATCACGAAACTTATAGTTAGCGTTTGGTTATTGCAGATTGCTTATCTAAGTTTATTCGAAAATAAATTGGACGCAGACAAATATCACGTGGAAATATTACTATGGCTTTTAATTCAACAAACAACTTCTGTATAAGCTTTCAAATACGCAGCAAATTGTAGAAAATTAATTAGAGTGGCAACGCATGAGGTTATATCCAAAAATATTCATAAAAAAATATCATTCAGTGACTGTCCACAAAAAGAAATTGAAAATGTAGCAAATAAGAAATCATTTGGAGGTTGCAAAGAAAAAAATAAACAATTCAACTGAAGAGAAGAATAAAAACAACTTTACAAAATACTCTCAATTTGTGCAGCAAATACCTCGATATTTTTGTCTAAGGAAACCAACTCTATAAATAAAAAAAAAATGCTTTTTGTTTTTCTGACATTGTGTTGAGAAGTCGACATTAACACAAATATTCTTGTCGAAATGGAGGAAAACAACAATATAATAGATGCGGATGCGTTTGAAGGAGGGATAGGATGTGAGAAATTGTCAGCAGAGGTCGAATCCCTAATAACAACAAAACTCTCGAATTTGTTTTCTTCTGTAGATTGGAATGAAATAGAACAGACAAAGGGGTTGAGGAGGTAACATGGTTCAGAAGGCTACAAGATACTGAAACAAATCTTGGTGGAGTCTTCTTACGCTGCAGGTTCTCAGTATGTTTGATAGAAATAGCATTCGGCTAAAAGAACACAACTTAGGTGAAATTGCTTGAAGCATTTTTAATGAGCCTTCTTGGCAAATGAAAAGAAAGTCATTTTCTATGCGAAAGATCTTTCAAGTGATAAAACCTTTAACGTGCCGATATATTAATAATAAACAGCCAACTAATACGGCACTAATCAATAAATTAGAACAGGGCGCAATAAAAACGACATACGTTTCGAAACCCCTTCTTACGGGTTTCCTTATCAAGCAATTAAAAAAGCTCACAAGGGATGATCTTTTTAAGGTAGGGGGGGTCTCTTTTTTAATTGCTTGATAAGGAAACTCGTAAGAAGGGGTTTCGAAACGTCCTTCGTTTTTATTGCGCCCTGTTTTAATTTATTGATTAGTGCCGTATTAGTTGGCTGTTTACTATCTTTCAAGTGAGTTTGAAATTTAATTGAAAATTGTTAATTCTCTGGATATCAAAAGTGATTAGGACAGAATACTGTCATTCAAGGATTGAAGAATTACAGCTAATAAGCACAGAACGAATGTGTTTGGAAGCAAGATGTGGTTGTGTGAAGGGAGTTGAAACGAATCTGGTGGAATCATTTCTATTTCTTTATTTCATACGTCAAGTCCTGATTATTGATATTGATGCAAAGTCGAAAAGCCGTCCCGATTGGTCAGTTAAACTGCCCTGGGATTGGCTGAATCGGGAGGCCAATTGGCTACGCGTCGAGTCCTCTCACCAAGTGGCGGACCGAACAGAAAGCTTCGCCGCTGGCTTTCCCCAAGTGACGGACCAGAAAGAAAGCTCTATTTTGATTCTCAGAATCCAGTCCAATATGCATATAAACCTATAAATAATTGTAAATAAAGTGTGTGTGCCTTAGACTAAACACCGGCGTTAATCTCTGTCATTTCGACCATACATCAATATCTTATTTGCTTATTATTAAATTCATTATTACTCAGTTTTTCTTAACACTATGATAGTATTGTTCTAAGTGAAATTCACTTCTATTGAACCATAGTATTAGTTTTGTTAATTGATGGTTTGTTGCACACTAAGCGTGGATTCTAACTCGTGCTGAAAACCCATATAAGTGGTTAGACCGAGGAATAGGAGAGGTTCTTCTCGATGTTTGCCTCCTTTAAGATAATTTTTCTTTTTAAATCTAGAAAAATGAGAAAAGGGAAATTTTTTTCCTATTTTTTTCCATTAAAAATGTTTTAAAATCTTTAATCGACAGATTTTCACTTTATTTTATTTTTGTTTTTTAAAATAAGATTCTTAAGCCTACATTGCTTGGTTTTAAACTTAAAAGTTTTGTATCGATAATAATCCATAAATATTTTAAGAATCTGTAGAAAATCATTTTTGTTTACTGCTATGACGATAGGCGAAAACTCAATCCGACTGTCTTAATACCGCAGTTTAATCATTCCTACACCTGCTTTGTGGGATATTGGACAATATTCACTCCGGTACTAACATTCCGAAGGCATGTATCCACCATAGGTTCGTAGGAAGATTCGACCACCTTTTACTTCGAGTTTTTCCCATTTTGTCGTCGCATCATCAGCCATCTTCAAATGGGAGCATTCGATCCTCCACGACGGATATCAGCCGGTATCATCGTTTTCAGATGGAACATTCGAACCATTTCTTAGGAGAGGGCAGAGACCCTGGATCATGGTGGAAGTTCCGTAAGCCACGTTCATCCACATTGCATAAGATGTTCCACGTATGTAAATTAAACTCTTCTTTTAAAACCCGAAGACGTCGAAATGAACAAGGCAAAAGAACTAAAGTATAAATTTTTAACCTGAAAATGTCTGTGCTTAGCAAAAGCTAAATATTTTATTGGTAGACTGTTATTATAGATATCTCTTGCAAAAAAACTGAACTTTGAGTTAACTTGGAAGAGAATCGTTTAAATAAGGTTTAAGTTTCTAATTTAATCCATTAAAGTATAATATATAAAATGTATAAATTTTCTTATACTCTAATTTTAATGTAAAAGAGAAAACAGCATTTAAGATGTGACTTCCTATTCTGGAAATTAATCAGTTTTTTTTTTTTTAATTGTATTTTCTACAGTGTCCTATAGGATACCTGTTGGTTTTTTTTTGTTTTTTTTTTTAATTTTCTTGTGAATTTCTCGTCGGATAATATTTAAAGATTTTAATTTTATTTGATGTCTTGATCTTCGGATCGATAAAACGTTAAAATTTAATTTGATCTGTAGTTAATAACTGAATTTGCCCTTTATAGTGGATTAAGGGATTTTGATTTTGGTGTTGAATTTTAGTTTTAATAAATTGTTGTTTGATTTTAGAGATGCTTATATATTTTAAGACTTCCACTGTATTTTATAACTAATTACCCTGCTTGTTTCTTTTCCTCCCACCTTATTTAATTATTTCGTCCCCTGGACGTCTCGTCGGTTTGTCGATCCACGGCATGTCATTCATTTCCTCGAGCATGCGTTTCAGAGTGCTAAGATAAACGCCCAATATTAGACGGTTCCTGCAGCTCCTCTATTTAGATTTCCATTAATATAAAAACCGAATTCAGTGTGTTGTGATTCCTAATTTTCTAAAATATTCTTTTTTTCTCAATTTTTTTTGTATTTAATTGTACTCAAGTGAAATTTTTAGCTATTGTTTTTTATTTTTCCTTTTTCACGGTAGTGGCCCCAGGTGCTCGTCCCTTCTATTTATTATATTGATTTGATCGTCCACAATTTATAACTTCCACAGAAATGTTTCCACAAGGCGAAGGACAAAAAGGAATGGGAATGTAAAATAATAATAATATGTGCTTTGGTCCTTGACCCGCCATATTGTTTTTGCTGGGGAAACCCAAGGTTTGAAACATACAAACATGATAATAATAATAATAATAATATAATATTAAAGATGATGACTTAAAAAAAAATACCATTTTTGTTTTAACAATCCTCTGGAGAAAACAATTACGTAAATTACATTAAAATTGTAAAAATTCAGGGAAGGGTAAAGCCCCCTTCCAGAATCTTAACCCCTCCTTGTTGGCGTTCGGAATAGCAATTCTTAATTTTATTCCCATACCTATTCACGATTTCCAAGTTATTCATTGAATGAATTTTGGAATTGAAGAAGGAAGAACAATCAGATTTTCAGACGACAATAAAAGATCTCATTAGGATGTGGAACATAAAATATAAACGACATCACTTTCAAAGTGTAAGTTTTATGTTTAAGATAGCATTATTTCCTTGTTCAGTATTTCGTTATTTTTACATACCGGAACATCAGTAATTTTCCTGGATAATCGAAGGAAATTATAGAAGACTAGCAGCAAAGCCTGTCGGCCGACAGGCAGAAAAAAATCTGAAAATCATTTTATTATTTTATCAAATATGAAGTAAATGTAATCTAAATACTGTGCTAACTTGTGAACGAAGCTTCTACGGCAAAAATGGTTTTGAGTTTTGAAATCAGCGTAAAAAACTGAGTAAGTATGACAAATTTCAATAAAATGGATGCAATGGATATTTGGTTTTGAACGTATGTTTTGTTAGAATTTCAGTTAAAATTTCATGGAACCAACATGGAATGACAAAATAAACTAATATTTTCATCCAATTTGAGTACCCTTGATTCGATGGTATCGTTGAGAACCCTTGGATCTATCTTAATAGCTTAATTATATCGAGTTACAGACAGACGGATGGACAGACGAACTTGGCCAATTATATAAGTTGATAGTGACATAAGATAAAATTGCCGTTCCAGCGTGATCTCGTGCGCAAGGCGGCGTAGTCTCACGAGGCAGCTACGTTGGAAATCTGAGTTCGATTCCCGGTCGCAGTTTAGTTGTTTCAATTTGCTTTCCTGTGTTTGTCAGCCTCTTCTTCGGTCTGAAGACTTCCTGAGGAAGGCAACGGGAATCCACCTCAGAATCTTTCCCCAGGTGCTTCTATGGGAATTTCCGCTAATTTCAACCAGTCAAAGGACTGAATTACTTAAACAAAGACGAAATTCTGCACTTACAATTTATATTGTAATTTAGTTAAGTAAAAGTTAATTTAAATTGACATTTCACAAGCGAAAACTTTTCCTAAAGAAAATAAGTTTATTAGAAATAAAAACAACAACATCTTATCTTCTTCTTAAACATAGCTATATTTCGCAGATGACACTTTATCTGCTTCTTCAGGCTTACTGATACAAAGAATGTTCTTCATAAAAACATCAAATCATATATGGTAATCATACATTGTAATTATAATTAGAAACAATATAGAATCATTCACGTTAAATATCATTTACATAGTAAGTATTATTTACATAGTTATTATGACTGAAAACAATTTAGGATCATTTACATAGTTAAATAATAAAAATAAAAACATTATTGAAATCGTGCAATGTCTTTACAATTATTTTTTAATTTTTCAAGGATTATTTGACTAATCTCTATACCTTTCTGGCTTGTTGAAACATTTAAAGCTGTTGATTACACAAGCCTCTAACATAAACCTTGTGTCCTTATTATGTACATTTCTGTATATAATTTGTACGATTGGGTCCGGATCATGTCCCAATGATATGGAATGTAAAATATAGCTATGTTTAAGAAGAAGAAAAGATGTTGTTGTGTTTATTTCTAATAATAACTGTGACATTCGTATTATACATGGATACGTCTGAAATAAGTTTATATCAAATTGTGGCGGATTTACTGATCAACGTAAGCATCATTCAACGAGACATTTAGTTTGATGAGATTGAACTTATTGGAGGTGTGGTGATAACAAAATTACACATTCGCAAATAAGCAGCAAAGCTGATTAGGTTTTTGCAAAGATACTGGAATTATTTAGATCAATGTTTGAAAAAGATAACGTAGATGAAGAGGAATTGTCAGAGTATTATTGTAGATTGTGAAGTACATGAGAACAGATGCCAGAAAAAGATGATTGCAATCAAGTGGTCAGAAATGTTTCACTGCTTTCAAGATGGAAAACAGATGAGAATACGAGTAATATCTGAGCAGTTAAAAAAGCAGCTGTATCTGGATTGGAAATTTAAGTTAAGAAAATTTTATTAAAACTAAAAATTGAAGTACAAATGAGAATCGGACAATTATAATCACTATGAAGCTTCACTATGGATATAGCATAACCTCGATATAGCGCTGTCCCGCTTATTACGCTGTTAGGTCACGATCCCTTGAGGAGCGCAATAAGGGTTTTTTACTATATATGTAATTGAGGAATTGTAATCTACACTATGTCTCAAGAGAAACAAAACCCTATTTGTAGGTTGTATAATGAAGAGGAAGGAAGTGCTTCGTATTATCTTCAGTTGTGATGTCCTATAACATAAGTGTCCCATCATGGGGGGGGGGGGCAAAAAACCCTTTCAACAATTAAGTAAATTTTTTTTTTTATAAAATTATTTAATTTTTATTTTTTAATAAATAAATTTTTGTTTTTTTTGATTTTTTGTTTATCATTATTACAATTAGCCTATAATTGTATTAATTATAATATTTCGTTAAACAATGCTTACAGGACATCTGAACACACAGGAAGCAAAAACATCAAATTTATATTTTAAATAATTTTATCTAAGTTTAGTTATGGGATGAAACTTATCTTCTGCTCTCTCTTGATTGTCTTTTTTTTCCCTGTTCTGATTTTCTTATAGCCGTTATAGTAAAATAATTATCGGTTTAATTGCTGTAACAACATGAATAACGTTACTTTTACTTGTATATAAAATGTTTCATGTAATAAATACGAAGAAAAAAAATTAAACAAGATATAGTTATTGTGAAAATCAACTTTCGAATATCCTCAGGATAAGATAGCAAAACCAATTGGTCAGAAATAAAAATAAAAAAAAAAAAAGCAATTGCTCAGTGACAAAAAATAAAAAGAGAGGCTACCTTTAAGAAAATTCCGCAGATCAAGAAGAAAGAAACTCAAGCAGTTCAAAGAGCAATTGAATATGTTTTTATTAAATTCCTTTTGTGCCTAGCGGAATCCAGGACAAAAAAAAATAATCGACATTCTTTGTATTATTGTATTTTTTTGGGGTGGGATACGTCCCGCTTTGGGAAGCGAGACCTGGATCCTTAACCTTTCGCATCTTCTGACCCTGTCATCGGTGGAGTTTCGCTGGCTGACGAGTCCTTAAGAGGACAAAACCGACCTAGCCGTCCCAGTCCCTCGCCGACGACAGATTGGGCTGCGAATCCTTTTACTTTCCCTTGTGCCTTTCTTAGTTGTCATTTGTTAAAAAAAAGAAAAAAAGATCTAAAATCTAATGCAGTGAAGAATTGACCATTGCTAAACTTTTCTTAAGGTCGGACCGAAGTGAGAATGGGAGGTTTTCACCACCCCAAATCATTTAAACTCACCCAGATAAAAAACTGAAACTTTCTATGTGAAATAGTCAAACATAGAAGAGTTATATTTACATGTTATTATTTATTCATTATTATTTAAATTCATTTTAAATAATTGAAACGCCCCAATACATCGTATATTTAAACAACTTTTGCGGTGTTGTTTAAGCGAATTCTTGAAGCAATTCTGATACACCTAAAAGCAATAATAATTCTTTTCTATCATTTCTCTTAATTTTATAATAACTCTCTTTACGTACGAATCACTTTCTGATTTTGTCGTCAGATGTTGATGGGCGGAAGGGAGGGACTCAACGGCGACACAAAAAGGAATATCTCGCCAATGGTGAAAATTTAAATAAATCATTGACTGATGTGGTGAAGGACGTTTTTCTGATTGTATTTTAATAGAAACTTTGATATTTATATATCATATTTATATCATACGTTTTGATATTTGACCAAATACTATCTCTTATTTCTTTTCTCAATTAAAATTAGTGGTATTTTTACCATTTTATATTTTTAATATTACTAATTTCTTATTATTAAATGTTAAGAAAGCCTCGACACTCTAAACTTTTCTCTTTATTTCCCAAATAATAATTTTTTAAATACATATGATAATATTAATTTACTTCAAAGATATCACTCATTTTACAAGAATCGTTAACATAATTGAATGTTTTGTCGATTCCATGTTTTTTTTTTTTTACTTCTAAACTAATGGAAGTTTTAATTAACTTCTAGGTCAATTTCATAATAATTTTACTCTTTTAACTTTTTTTTTAACCATGGAAAATAAAAATCCCCCCAAAAGACTAATTTTTTGCTAAAAAGTTACTCAAAACATTTAAATCAAAATCAAAAGCTGCTATATAAAAGTTTTGAACCATTCAATACATTCTGAGGTAATAGTCTTCTAATGATCCATATCTACAATATTTTTATCCAAGCATTTCAAACGAGTTTAATATTTCCCATTATTTAAAAAAAAAAAACATTTTAAATGAATTCACAATCAATAAAATCGAATTAAGTTGTAATTACTGTATAGCGCAAGAAATTTTTAATTAAAATATTTTTTTGCTGTCAATCTGAAATATTATTATTATTATTATTTTTCAAAACAGAAACCAAGCAATAATAAATAAAGAAATAACCAAATTTCTTTATTTGTTATTATTATTATGTTTCAAACCTTGGATTTCCCCAGCAAAAACAATATGGCGGGTCAAGGACCAAAGCACATATTGCCAGGTGTAAAGACATGTGCAAGAATGATTAGGCATGTGTGGTTGTGTCCATAAATTTCCGAACTATGCGTGTTGCGTTGAGTACCACAGCCTTCTGCAGTTTCTGTGAAGTCCTAGTGTGCTGAGGCTGTGGTGCAATGTGTGAGGCACCAAACCAGTGGCAGACAGGACGATGGGTACAACACGTACTCGGTCCTGCCTCCACTGCTTCTGGAGCTTGTGTGCTAGGTCGATGTATTTACTGATCTTGCCTGCGTGAGTTTTCTGCATGTTCTTGTTGATAGGCACTGCAATAGCAATGAGATAGGTCTGTTTGTTGACCTTATCAACAAGTATGATGCCAGGTCTGTTGTTATGTATGGTTTTGTCTGTGTGAATGGGGCGATCCCAGTACAGCTTAAGTGAGGATGACTCTAATACGCTTTGTGGTATGTACTTGTAGTATGGGATCGTGTTCTTAATAAGTGAGTGTTTGTGTGCTAGTTGTTGATGAACAATCGACGCTACCTGATTGTGTCGGTGGAGGTAATCTGTCTGGGAGAGAAGGGGACAGCCTGATATTATGTGGTCGATCGTCTCATGCATAGTGTGACATTTCCTACATCTGTCGTCATGTGTGTTTGCATCGGGTAGGATGTGTTTCTTGTAGTTGCGTGTGGAGATGACTTGGTCCTGTATCGCGATCATGAACCCTTCGGTCTCCCCAAACAGCTCGCCACTTGTCAGCCATCTGTTCGACGCTTCCATGTCGACATGAGGATGGCTGAGTTCGTGGTGATGTCTGCCATGGAGTTCCTTACGAGCCCATGATTCACGCAGCTGCTGAGTGTGGGTGTTAGGGGTGGTGAGTGGAGGAGAAGGGTTTTCGAGGTCCAGGGGTGTGAGGTGTGTGTCAGCCTTGACAATGGCTGAGTGGAGTGAGGAGTGTTCTTTGGTGGAAGTGTTCTTAAGTGTGTGTACTTGTTTTGCAAGTAGGGTGATGAGATTGACGAGTCATCGGCCTCCCTCCTTGCGGGGAAGAGTCATTCTTTCCGTAGCGGACTTGGGGTGGTGCATGTTGTGTTTCGTGAATGTAGTGCGTGTTGTACGTTGTAGTGCTTCGAGTTCGGTGTTTGTCCATGGAATTATTCCGAATGAATATGTTAGTGTGGGGACGGCAAAACTGTTGATGGCTTTAATTTTATTTCTCGCATTGAGTTGTGTTTTGAGGATGTTTTGAACGCGAGCTCGGTATGTGTTCTTGAGTGCATTTTTGATGTTTGTGTTGTCAATGACGCGCACTTAATGGAAGCCCAGATATTTGTAGGTCTCTCCCTCTTCCAAGGATTGGATGGCCAATCCATGGTCCAGTTCAAAACCCTCCAAATTCGTTGTCTTCCTGCGTGTTATATGTAGCTTGCGGCATTTGTCAATTCCAAATTCCATCCCAATGTCTTTGGTGAACTGTGTGGTGACTTGCAGTAAATTTATTATTATTATTATTATTATTTTAAACCTAAGTAGAATGACATTTTGGATTACTATTTTCTCAATAATTTCATTCAATTATAATTAGTATTATTTCAAAATGAAAACGCCATTTTTTAAACTACAATTACTCTTATCATTTTAAATTTACTTTTGCTAAAAATAATAGTAATAAAATAAATATTTATAAACTTATCTGTGAAATAGTTGCCTGTGCAATGCATTTGCTGTCTTTGACGAATCCTCTGGAAGATTCTGAAAAAGATGATGTCAAAAAGATCGACTCGAGAAGAAATAATTGTGAAATAGCACTATTGTTGGAAACTTCTAAAATTCCCCACACTAGTGTTAATTACAGAAAGGGGTATTTTTCCAAAAAGTCACCGCTTCTTCAAAGAGAATGTCTTGGGGATAAAAAAAACTCCTAAGACGGGAACGGATTCTATGTAGGGCCACTGGTGGATCCGGGGGGGGGGGGGGGCAACAGGCCTTATATAGGAAAATGCAATAATACGTCTTTTGGCTTCATTATTAGCAATATAAAAAAATCTCTTCTATATTTCATGTTTCATAGGAGCACTGACGTATTAAGGAGATGGGGTTAGTAAGGTTCTTCACCCCCCCCCCCCCATTGCATCTGAAAATGGAAATCTGGTTTGGTTGGAAAATTCGTCTATTTGCCTGTAAACCCCCACCCCAAATCCAAAAAAGGGCCTAACTTTTTTTTTTTTGAAATCCCATTCCAAAATCCAGGGAACGCCTAGGATCACATGGGATTTGGGAAGCGGGGGCGTCCGCATAAACGGATGGGGGGGCTGAGAAAGTATGTGCCCCACCCCCTCCGGCAATTCAATTTAAATGAAAGTCATAGATTTTTTTTTCTCAAGAGGACTAAAAGATAG
>JAFIDM010101424.1:0-10920 GCA_023159025.1 Thereuonema tuberculata | reverse complement strand
AAAAACTTTATAATTAAAATTTGTTCGTCTCGGAGGGGAACATCCAATGATACGAAACTTGACCCCCCCCCATCCCCCACCCCCTATTAGGTGAGGTGTTGGGAAGAAAAACGTAAAAAGGAACCCCCATTGTTTATTGCAAATTCGGATTCTCCAGAAAATTTCACATTGATTTGATGTACTGTACGTCGGGGTTGCTCGTAGATGGCGCTGTAATCGACAAAAATCAGAATGGGTAAATCATCGTTGAAAATTGGGGATATCTCAAGAAATAAAAAATCATATGAAATCGGAGAAATAAAAATGTAGACGTATTAGATATTTATCAAAATGCTGTTCAATGACACGTGAATTAACTCCCACCTCCACGCTGCGAGAGTGGGAGTTGCAATTATTTTATAACTTATAATGTTAAAACTTTAACACCCTGTACCTTCTAAACGAAGCGTTTCCGGACTCATATGTATGGGAACTTTTTCTCTTACAATAACCTCAAGAATCACCCCCTTAATTATTGACATGTCTTATATATATATATATATATATACATATATAACAAATTTTACTCTTTTAAAAAATAGTTACACAGTGTAAACGTTCACCCAAACAAACACAAAAAATCACGTTTAATCACTGGCATTTTCTTAGACAAGACGGGCCTCAACCAGGGGCCTAAGTGTTGCTAAGGTATTGACGTAAAATGTTCGCAGTGCCAATGATGGCTGTATTTTGTAATTCAGCTATTGTTATTGCTGGTGCTCCAAGTCTGGTGTAATAGTCCATAAATTTAAGTGATAGTGTTCCTAGTGCACCAATGATGATTGGCAACACTGTATTTGTTTTATTCCATATTCGTGTAATTTCAAGTGCCAGAGCCTGTATTTGTTGATTTTTTTCAGTTATTTATCCTGGACTCTACAGTCCCCAGGGATGGCAATGTCAATTAGGGTCACATTTTGTTGTTCAATTAATGTAATATCAGGCGTATTAGCTGTTACATGCTGGTCTGTTTGAATACGAAAATCCCAGAGGATTTTAACTTGCCCGTTGTCCAAGACCGTTTCTACTGTATACTGTGATGCCAGGGTTTTTCTGATGTATGGAATCCAAAGTTACGACATAGTGCCCAATGTATTTTCTTAGGTACATCGTCATGTCGCTTTTTATATTCTGTGTTAGCAATTGTAGAGCACTCACAGATTATATGATTTACAGTTTCTTCTCGGTTGTTACACAGTCTGCAAAGGCTGTTGGTGCTTGTGCCTTTTATTTTGGCCTTCATAACATTGGTCTGAAGGGCCTGTTCCTGTGCAGCAAGGAGCAGACCCTCAGTCTCCTTTCTTAATGTACCATTTTTTAGCCAAGTCCAGATGATATTTTTGTCATGTTTACGTTCGATTTTTTTGAAGAAAGCCCCATGAAGGGGTTTGTTTTTCCAGGCTTCTAGTCGAGTATTGTACTGGTCTTTTTTGTACTCTATTTTGGATTTGGTGGCTTTCAGGAAATTTTCAGTTTTAACTGCTTTTAGCAGTTTTTCATTTATATATATTGTAACGGTACCACGCGATAATTTTAGTCCTTCAGGGGTTGTTCGGGTATTTTGTTGGGCGCCAACCGAAAAGTCCGTTCGGTGAATTTTCTATCTACCCCCTCCAAAGTCGTTACATGGTATGCCCTGACTAATTCAATCCATTCGGAGCGTGGGGGAGCCACACTTCACGTTCACGCACAAAGAAGCACAACGCATTCACCACATTAATTTAAACTTAACCATTTTATTCGACACAGCAAAATAATAACATGACACAACACTGCAAGAATAATACTTTCGGCGAAGCTATGGCTTATAACTTCTTGAAGCGTAAAGTTAAATTACGACGCACTGAAATTTCACTTACGAAGCACTAAATAACTAAATTACGAAGCACAAATTTTCACTTACGAAGCACTAAGTAACTTGGGGAATCCTGCACGGGTGTACACGTGCATTGAACACAGAATTTGCAAGCTTTATCTTGCAAATTAATTTCAGTAATGTTTCGCTCAAATAAATTGTAGAAATTGTAGGCTATCCACGGGTTGCCTATTCTAACTAACGATAACTTGATTTAACACACCCTATTTCTAACAAACGCATCGAGAATTTGAGACGCGGCCGCCAATACATCGTCCGCGGTGATCGTCGAGGCCGGGTGCATTGTTGCAAAGGTTAAGAGAGCGAAACTGCGGCGAGAGAGAGAGATCTTCCTCGAACACCCCGTTTTATAAACTTTAAGAGCGCCGCTGTGTGACGTCACGCGTCGCACAGACCATACGGATAGCAGGATTGCATATCTGCCCAAATAAGGGAGATTACCTCATTATTACCTCACATGGAGTGATAATGCTAATTAACCAATAGAATTACAATGCTTACAACAATTCCAAATATGGAATGATGGCCACAAGGAAATTCCTAAGAATAGGAAATTTCCAAACTCAAATAAACTCAGCTCAATTAAAGCAAAAGAAAATTAATTCCTTATTAAAATCCTTAAATTCAACTAATCTTAAATTACACAACTACTTAAGACACCTAAATTTCTAACACTAAATTGCATTAAATCCTAATAAGTTACATTTAAAAGATTTATCTCCTAAAATCCTAAATTAAAATAAATTAAAGCCTAAACTAAAATAAAAATCACTGACAATAATTAAAACTGTCCCTAACGAAGTCTTTCGCCATTAGCTTTTACAAAATAATTACTTTGAAATTATTTTTCTCAATTGACATTTCTTTTGTCTTTACAATGATAATAATATTAATATTCTAATATTTTAATAGTTATAATAAATCGACATATGAGTATTGTCACAATATATATATATATATTAATTACAACAATTTTTACTTTTATTCCAAGGCAATGTCCTGATCAAAACACGGTTAGAAACGGTCTGTTACTGCAATAACTGCTTTGACAGTTTCATGAAAGTTGCGATCAGTGTAAATCTATATTACAGCCGCTTATCACTAGTTTTCGTATGTATAAGATAAAAGTAAGTCTCTGACATATTTGTCGAAGAGACTTAAATAATTAAAAAATTATTCATCAAACATCAAATTAAGACGACGGTTAAGCGCCTCTTTCAAAAGCCTATAAGTTGATAATTCACAAACAGAATGACCTGTTTACAATTTTAAATTTTCGTATTAAAACTTGGAGGGCATATTATTAACTTTTATATTCAATAAAACATTTAAAGTGTTTAGAGATATTTATTGGTTTTATGGTTTTGATCTGCAACTCATTTTCATCGGAAACAGGATTTCTTTTAAAGAGAAGTTGGCATAAAAGTTCTTCAAGATGCGATAGCATGCTATTAATCGAACTAAAACGAGACACAAAATTGAGGCAAAAAATGGAAAAACGAAACGAATATATATGTTAAGAAAGTAACTGATAAACTTTAAACATTGTAATATTGCTGTACTGTAATGCCTCTTCAGGATTTCTATTTGAGGACCTTATTCTTTCCATTTCATTTTGTATTGTGTTATTTCCTCTGTATTTGCATGGACATCTAGTTCCTTTCTTAAGTTATTTCTCAATCGATCTATTCTTATGCATCCTTTCACGTGTCATAGAAATTGCATTTCAGATGCTTGTATTTGATTAATTCTTTTTTCCTTATGCCCAGCATTATGATCAACGGTGGTACTGCCATTACCTCATAAAACTACTATGTCTTTAGTTTATTACTACGGTATGTATCATTACTGCGTCTTTAATTTGTATGTTTTTTTTTCTTTCTAAAAACTTGTGCCACATGTTCTTTGGAAGTTGTTGATTTTGTTAGCTGTCTTTATCTTTTTCGGAAGTAACGTTCTATTCGAAACGTGAAGCCTGTTCTGTGATTTTCAATGACAAATTGAAAATGATTTTATGTTCTTATTCGTTAACTACCAAGAATGTTTTTTTTCTTTATTATTGAAATTTTTAAGTTATATGTGGAACTGAATTTGGCTTCTGGACAGTTCTCTGAAGTTTGTCTTTACTAACATGTAACACATCCGATCCTCTGTAAATAGGGGTTATATTTAAGTAACATTGATCTCTCATTTTTACACTTGCTTATACTTTTTCTCGGCATTTTTCATTGGTGAGATGTTATTGTCTTGTCTTATTCCTTTATGTTAATTCTTGTTTTCGGTTTCAATAATAATTTTGGACTTTCCTAAATGCTGTGCATACTTCTTATAGATGTGTGAAGCCCTTTTTTCAATTGTATACCACAGTTTTTAACTGATATTATCAAATGCTTTATCATTATCGATACATGCTAAATGAGTTATACCAATTTCGTTATATTAATTTTTTAAACACTTATTTAAACGTATATAAAACCTACTTTTAAAAAATGGTTCTTTTTCACCGTTTGACCAGGAGGACACTAGATGAATGATTCACGTCAATTTTTGGATCTACAAGCATTTGCTTTAAACGTTGTTTTATTCCTAAGTTGCTTCGGCCTATGAATACGATGGTGAAATCCGTTTGTCAATCCTACCTTTCGATCGGAAGTTGTTAGGGGTGCGTAGACATAGACGGACGCATGAACAGGACATAAACAATAGCTACCGATTTTCGTGCTATCACAATAGCTCCCAAATGGGTCGCTAAAAATTGAAGCAGGGATAGGAGCTTCAGTCAATAAAATATCAGACATTCGCTTTTCGTAATTTTTTATTATTTAACTTTTCGACATATGCTATTATTACAGCCGGATAAGATCCTTTAATTAAATTGGAATTTATTGAAAATCTTTCTCTTTTTTTTTATCAAAAGTAAAAATCCGAGTTTCATTTTAAGAAAATAATTGTAAAATTCTACAACTTGCCTAAATGCTTAATGTATTTATATTGTGTACGTTAGTGATGAGCGATATTTCACAGACAATGATTTTTTTTTATTTTACAGTTATCAGAAAATCCCAGTTACTAACACAGTTATAATGGAACTGTGACTGTGATTTCCTGAAACAGTGAAGACCTCTAGCGGCAGTATGATGAAACGAATATATTTAAGAAAACATGATATCTATAGAAGAGAAGCGAACTTATTTCCTTTAATATTTATATTTTAAAGACAACAACGAATAATTTGCTTTTATTTTTACCAATTGTTAAAGAAACAATATGTTGTAGAAACGATTGGTGAGCCCGTAAATAGTGAAAAGAAAAAAGCCGTCGTGTATTCCATACAGTGCGCTGAGTGCCCATTGATTTATATTGGAGGGACCCGAAGAGCGTTGGGCGAACGCATGGCGGACAATGCGCGAGCCTTACCTAATAAAGGTCTATCATACAATATAGTTCAGTATAAGAAAAAAACAGGTCAAACTTTCAATGGGGACAATCAAAAAATTGTGACCATAGAGGCTTCAAGCTTTCAACGCAAGTGTTAAGAATCGGTAATGATAGCGTCCACGGAATCTTGTATTAATGACTGCTGTGTGTCAGTAAAAAGTGTCTATCAATATGGGTTCCAAAAAAAAGTGTAGAGACCATTAACAACTAGCCTGCAAGTTATTACAGGCTAGTTATTGTTATGACTTACATTTACGTTATTACAGTCATAACGTTATTACAGTCGTAAATTACAGTTAGTTATTTACGTTATTATTATGATTTACATTGTTGTTTTAATTGCATCCCGTGCCATCTTGATGATTCAGTTCGGAACTAAAAAGCTTGGACCGTTGGACCAATTGTTGGCGAGATGCTAATCGGCTGTTTAAAATAGCGGGAACACTGTCACACCTGGTGGAGATCGTCGGCTGAACCCTGGTGGTGATCGGAAGTAATGGAAAAAACGCCCATGGTATGTTTGTAAACAATGAAGATCCCCTGGTGGTGATCGGATGCACTGAAATAAAGGCTCATGGTGATGTTTGTAAACACTGAGGGTTGGTGGCATTACGATCTTACTGGTTAACTTTTGGTTGTTTGCCGTTAAAAAGACACTGCATTGTTGAGCGAACTCATTCACTGAAGATGCTCCGTCAATAATCGGAACGAAACTAGTTTGATTTTTAATTTGAAAAATTCTTTATTTTTAAACCAATTTTAGACTTGTGCATAGTTTAATGAACTTTTTTAACAAAACGTAATTTGAAGCACATTAAACTACTTTTAATTTTTTTTTTCTTTAGTGCTATTACTAATGTTTTTTTTATTTTTACAAACGTGATGATTAGAAAGACAATTTAATAATTTTTTTAATTAAGAAATACGAAAACTAAACTAATAAGACAATTTAGCAAAACATTAATTTATTGTTAAAGAGTAATAATGAAAAGATTTGTTATAAACTGTTTTTATTGAATCACACATTGTCCCTCGTAGCTCTGAAATAATATTCGAGACAAGATATTCAGAATTCGTTGATCCGACAATGAATTGTCTACCTCTAAAACAAGTCCCTTATTATTAATGATATTATTAAGATCTAGATATTATTAAGTAATTTGATGTATTTCATTTTTTTCATCTATAACTACTGCTTGAAATTTATGGTTGCAATATAATGACTTACAACTTATTGTAGAGCAAAATCAAATAAAATAACCCCTGAATATATTGTATTAAAAGCAATACACTAAAATTAAAAAGTTTACATTTATTCTAACATATATTCAGTCTATGTCAAAATTTCAAAGAATTTCAATTGAATTAAAGCAGAATTTCAATGAGTAAGCGATAAGCATAGGAGTTCTGGAAACATCTTTTAAATTCGTTCTTTTGTATATAAACAATCAAACGACCATGTACAATTTGAAATCTATCAAATGCTTCCATTGTTAAAAGTAACATTACTACTGATTGGCGCTAAATCTCATGTATTTAAGCTGCTATTATTACGAAGATCATGTACAATTTCTAGCATTGTCCGCATTGAGTTTATTTAGTATGTCCAGACGCACATTTTGCACTAATTGAGTGATTAAAATGTGCAGTTGCCATATTGGGTTGAGGTTTCATATTCATTCTCAGCGTATCGATTCAGTTAAGATAGATTCCAATTTTGTCCAATTGCCATTATTCTCTTAATCTGGTCAGTGGTCACCTAAAACCAAAGTGGCGTCAACTGAAAGTCAGATTTCCCAAATCTTCAGACCAATGGGATTTCAAAGAGATATTTTTCATTGGAAGCGGTTTGGGCTGTGAAAGGTGTTTAACAACATGTATGCGTATAGATACATAGACTGCACATAGATTGTTGTATAATTACAATCACATTTATTGGAAATTGCCATTCAGGAATGCATTTGCCATATCAGGTGCATCCCAATTCACGGATTAATCTTCATCCTTTACATCACAGTCCTGAGAAAACCGCATCTTTTCACAATTTTAGAGCGATTTCTGACTTAAAAATCGTAATTACGAGAACATTTTTTTTTTTGACAATTATACAATTTACATTAGCATCACAAGATAATAAATATTAGTACAAGAAAAGGAAAACGAACCATGCTTAACTGATCAAATGGTAAAAATAAAAAAAAATTTCGGGGAGTTAATACTTTCGAAATTCTTTTTTTTTATTTTCAATTACAACATCGACATACTAACTTGAAGCTAACTTAGTAAAACTTTAAAATAAAGCCGTAAAAATTTGGACTGATTTGACAAATCAAAAATACAAGAAAAGCAATTTTTTGGCAGTAATCTGTTATACATGCATACATAGTTCTCTGCCAAGGGCAGGTCCTTCACTGCAAACCCAGCATTCTCCAATCTTTCCTATTTTCTGCCTTCCTCTTCGTCTCCACATAAGATCCATTTACCATAATGTTGTCGATCATCTTAAATCTTCTTCTGCCTCGAACTTTTTTACCGTTCACCATTCCTTCCAGTGCATCCTTCATTAGGGAGTTTCTTCTCAGCCAGTGACCCAACCAGTTTCTTTTTCTCTTCCTGATCAGTTTCAGCATTATTCTTTCTTCGCCCACTCTTTCTAGCACAGCTTCATTTCTTATTTTGTCTGTCCATTTCACATGCTCCATTCTTCTCCATATTCACATTTCAAATGCTTCTAGACGTTTCTCTTCACTGCGTCGTAATGTCTATGTTTCTGCCCCATACAATGCCACACTCCACACAAAGCACTTCACTAGTCTCTTCCTTTGTTCTTTTTCCAGAGGTCCGCAGAAGATGCTCCTTTTCCTATTAAAAGTCTCCTTTGCTATTGCTATCCTCCTCTTGACTTCTTGGCAGCAGTTCATATCACCACTTATAGTACACCCTAAGTATTTAAAGTTGTTCACTTGTTCCAATGTCTCATTCCGAATACTTCTGTTTATCTTCTTTGTCTTTCTTCCGATAACCATAGTCTTTGTCTTGTTTACATTTATCTTCATTCCATACTGTTCACAGCTGTCATTCAGCTGCAGTAGCATCGTATATCAGTTCGGAATTGTTTGAATCGTCTATTTTTCTTTGATAGTTAACAGTGTGTGTAATAAGGTTTAATATGTTAGTTTAGCAAGATCTGGAGGAAAACTAAGTAAGTGATTTAACAAAAAAATAGTTAATCAATTATTTGGTGTTGATACCACCTGTAAGTGATAGCAGTGTATTACTGCGGTGTAAATTTGTTCCTAACTATTAAGAGAACAAAAGTTTCTTGGAAGTGTTGATCTTGAAAGTTTTCAACAAAAATAGTGGTTTATATTTTTGCTACTTTTAGATAAAATACTACACAATTCTATGATGCCGCGCCGGCTTGGCGGAGCGGTCTAGACGGCGGTCTGACATGTGGCCAGTATGCCGGTACCTAGGTTCGAATCCCGGACAGTGGCATGGATGTTTCTTTCCCCTTCAGTTTCTCCTTCTGTCCGTTTCTGCGGGTACAACGTGATGCTGCCTCCTGTGGCGTACCCTGGGCAACGCTTCGTCAGATAAATTGTTATTGAATTCACTTCAACATTGGGAAAAAATTCTATTATCTTAATTGTTATATTTCAATGATTTGATTCAGTCTTACGGTCGAATGAATTTTAAAAAAATTTCTGAATTCAATGATTTTTCCCAAAGATTTTTTTTGTATTTAAATAAATCGATTGAGCCTTCTTATTTTTTTCGTTACTTCTTAACGAAAGACTGTTAGCATTCCTGTGTTTGCAGCGACTAGATCAAGTCGGACTCGAAGCCTCATGAATCATCCTCTTTGACTGGTGGTTTGATAAAAATCTCAATGCAAATCCAGGCGTTGCATACAAATAATAAAAAATTAGTAAATTCTTCCATAAATTCATACCTTGGAATATGGAAATTATCAAAATGCAAAAGCAAATAAACATCCATAGTTGAATGGTCTTTGTCTTGGCAACTTGAATAATTAACAAAAAAAAAAAGAATTGTGCTAAAGCTTAAAAGTCAGGACGACCTATAATAATAAAATAAAAAATTTCAAACAGTAATAAAAAATAGGAAGTACATTAACGTTAAAAAAAAAAAAAAAAAAAGTTACCGAAAATTTAGAAAAAAAAGATAATAGAAAAAAAAAAAGGATAGATATAGGGATTCGAACCGGCCACATTTGAGCCCGAGAGCTTACCCATCAAGGTATAGCCGACAACTAAAATGAGATGGTTGCATTTCTTAGCTAATAGCGGATGAAAAAATGCCAAATATCTCGAACATGGGGGAGCGTTGGCTCCTCAAAATACTCATTCCTACGGTGTCCGGGCCAATGAACATGAAGTCCGTTTGTCGATCCCAATATCCGTTCGGGAGTTTTAGGAGGGTGAGGAAAGACAGACACGAACGGACGGATAGGACAAATGCAGTAGTTACCGATTATGGTCGCTATCACAATAGCTCCATCAAGGGTCGCTAAAAAACCAAATGAAAAGCTAAAGTAACTTACACTAGTGTTAGAACATGAATAGATTTACTAAATATAATAATATTGTCGGAGAGTTCCAGATTAAAGAAAAAATAATTTTGTTGCAAGCAACTTTCTAGAAAAGTCATTTATGAGATCGTTAAATCAACAACTCGTTTACTTCATATTCTGTTGTATCTATAGGTTGGGAAATCCCAAAACCTTGAACTTTTAGTCTTTAATAGCTGATTGTTTACAGCTGCTTTTAGATGTTTTGAGTTACTGATGAAAGGTAATTTGTGTTGTACAGAGCAGTTTAATAGTAAAGAACACTCAAATTTAATTTGTTTTTTGTAAGTTTTTAATTCTAAATTTTAAATAATATACTTATGTTAAAATGGGTCTGTTGTAAAAAAAAAATGGTATTTGAAAATGTTGTCTTGTAGTCTTTTTACTATCGTAGTTAGTCGTGTGGTTTTAAAAATTGAATATTTTCTAATAGTAATACAGGCTAGATTTCTGTTTTAATAATTTACAACTTAATAGGGATTGCGCTAAAAGAAAATAAATTTTAATAGTAGTAAATATATTAGGTTTGGTCAAATGAAAAACTAACGAGAGTCAGTGACGGTCACAGATAGCTACTATTTAAAAATAGTTGGCGTACGCCTATAGGCAGCAATCCCACTGTCACGACAGCCGATGTGTGCCTTATTGGAAGAAGTCTCTGAGCTGGGTGAGAAGCCTATGGCGCAGCTTTGAACTTTTTTCGAGGGGAGAGATGCTGGATGCTTCAGGAAGGGCGGCTCATCCTGATGCCTTTTGGCGAAACTACCTCAGTTATTTGTTACTGTTACTCACTTCTGCAAGTCCGAATTGGCAGTGAAAAGAATGTATTTACGTGGTCATTAGTGAAGAAACCCGTTTATCTCTCTGGATGAGTGCTATTGGATAAATGTCTGACGGATATCCGATATATATTAAACGAAACACTGGCCACTTCCTGGTGTTTTGGTATAGGGATCGAAGAGCTATAACGATC
>JAFIDM010101423.1:386-10920 GCA_023159025.1 Thereuonema tuberculata | reverse complement strand
CGTAGCATTGTATCTGACGAGTTTGCCATCGGGTTCTGTTTCGCATCATAGCTGTAGGTCTCTTCCTTCGGTGTATTCGGTCATGTGTTTCACTTTTTGATAGAAGGGTTAATTCGTGATAGTCATACACTATGTCGAATTCCCATCTTCAAAACGCCTTTCTTCTATTCTATTGTCAAGCTAAGTATAGAGAGCGTTGGATCACATCGTGGTCGAAAGGCTCAGATTAAGAGTCCATTACGCCAACCGACGACCAAGACTGCCTCTCTCCTCCTATCTACGCACACAAGCGGATTTTCTACCTTCCCAACATCACATTACCAATTATTTGCGTATTCTATTTTTGTCGCACAATACAGGTCAGATTTATAGGCTCGTAAGCGTCGTAAGTGATCACCCAATAAGAAACCGACGCCAGAAAAGCGCGCAAAGCACAAGGCATCACCGAACCGACGGTATAATTGCATTAAGAAACATTCTGAAGAATGTTTATTTAAAAGTTGGATTAGCAAATTCATAATCCCTGATCTTCAACAATAAATAATCTATCTCAAAAAAACAAATATTTTATTTTGATGACTACAGAAACGGTTGCGAAAAAACTAAACATGTTAGCCATTGAAAGTAATTTCTTATTGTTAGTTTCACGATATAAAAATTTAAAGTCCTTTGGTTGAGAACAAATATTTGATCAACAAGGATTTTATGCTAAGTTTAAAAATGAATTCTTGATAAAGTCTTGCCTTTAAATTTTAATCTTCAGATTAAAAAAGACTTATAACTTCTAGAATCACATGGATCATTTCGAGATTAAAGTAATTAATTATTTTGAAGAGTTTCTCGTAGATTTACTTTATTTCTCTCGAGAGAAATCAAAGAAATAAATCTAGAACAAAAAGCAATTAAAATCCAGTTCTATTAGAGACAAAAAGTTTCTTTTAAAATCCCATCATTTACACGAAGTTTCTTGGGTTTTTATTTTAAGTAACTTACATAAGGTCACAGCCGTCACGTCACAGTTTATCGGAATAACCAGGGTCCTTTTTTGTAATGTTTGTGACTCATAAACAGACCAGGCGTGGTGGAACGATCGTTTTTTGCTTTTACTATTCAACATCTTCATGCGGTCGTCGTAGACCGTAGTCTGGAACGTATTTCATAGCTTTGAAACGCTGCCGAATACAACGCTACGGGCGATTCCGAATCCCAGGCAACATCTAGGAAGATAGTTACTTGCGCCCTTCTTCCAGCTTTCCTTTTAATTCTGCGCATGCAATGTAGCAAAATTATTCCATAACATTTCAATAGGGAATAGAAAAAGAGTTCAGTCATTTTTTCTTGTTCACTTAATAGAGATTAAATTTAATGTTTACTTTAAACTGATTTATGAAGTTTAGAATATTTAGAAATAGTAATAACAAAATTACTATTTCTATTGTTATTACTAATAGAAATTCTATTAGTAATTTCAAAAGATAAATTTTTCTTTGAAATAAATTTAACGCAATATTTAGATTCAATAAAACAAGGAAAAAGCAGGCAATTTGTTTTGATTATGTTTCTGCCGAACTTTTTCCTTGTTTTTATTTAATAAATTTTTCTTGTACATAATTTATAACATTGATTGTTGATTACAGAAATTAACTGATTCTTTGTTTGGTTTGGTTGAGAAACTTAAGATTTCGTTAAAAGTTTTGCTCATTTCAGCAAAAAGGTTACCAAGGAAATTCCTCTGAACAAACAGTAAATGAAGAGAAGGCTTGTTTATTTTCTCCATTAAAAAAATACATGAATAATAAATTCGCTTTTAATTCGAATTCACTTCTGAACAAGTTTAATTTGGTTTCAAATGATAATTTAATTAAACCGGGATACTAATTTAATAATGTTAATTATTTTTTTAACGTTAACACAATTCTAGCCGTGCTGGCGTGGTCGTGCGGTCTCGGCGGCGGCCAGCCGTGGCGACCAGTGCGCCAGTACCTGGGTTCGAATCCCGGCAGTGGCATGGCTGTTTCTTTCTTTCTTCTGTGTTTCGTCCAACGCTGTTCAAGGGGTCACAGAGGTGACCTATGTCAGCGGATTCTTCTCACAAATATAATAACACAATTCTAATTTCATTACGAAATATTAAAACACAATTATGTAACAAAATTTTACCTAAGATTTTTTAGTCTTATTTGTTTTTACAAGATTTATGAAACTTGAAACGGATTGTTTTTTTTATTCAGAAAGTAATTAACACAACATCCAACATATTTTACTAGTAATTAATCTCGTGCATTTAATTTGAAAGGAAGCGCGAGCTAATGATTGATATTGAGAAATGTTTTTAAATACATTCTTCTGAGTACATTAATGCAGTCACTGGATACAGGATTAAAATTTTAAATATTTGGAAGACGAAACAAATGTGAATAAAATTAATAACTTGTCTAAGTAAAATGTACGATATTAGTTACAAATTTGCAGAAAGAAATTCAATATAAATTATATTTTTGTAGAATGTTTTAAGATCAAGAGATTTTCCGTGTAAGGGCCTACACTTTTTTATTAGATGTTAATCTTACAAATTGAGAGGTAGAACTTACTTCTCAGCTGTGACTCCGAAATGGTTGATATTTTCAATTCCATTACGTCATTTATCCGAATGAAATATTTTATCTTGATTTTTGCAAATACTCCGTAGCTTTTGTTATCAAAACATGATTAGACAATTCAGTTCATTCTCCGAATAATTGCCACCCGAAGAAACATTAGTGCATCTAGTTTTAATAGTGGTTATATGAAATATTTCTCCTGGCGCTGTTATTATTCGAAGATATATGCTGTATAGAAATAATCTTAATTTGTCCATATAATCGAAATAACCTTGACTAGAATAATTTGATTGTAGAGTGAATTAGACTTTGTTTTGTATAAACTCATATTCTCATAAACCTGAACTAACCAACATTTTTTCTAAGTTGAAAACCGATACTCAACTGTTTATAGTATTATATTATTATTATAGGCTAATAAATAAATATGTATAATAAATATGAATGTACTAATCTTGTCTTTCTGTAAATTCATCGCAACGCGGTCTAAGAATTCAAAAATTTGCAGAAATTCAGTTTTATTCAAGAAAAGCTGAACTGTACTTTAATATATCGCATTTTCCATCGTTATTCTTATTAATTAGAATAATTAACAAAATTGAAGTTTAACCAAATGAAGTCTTACGATAAATATAAAAATCTAAAGAAATTGTTCAGATTCCCTGAAAATCACCCAACCCAATAAACAGAATATTTCACTCTTTAAATATTTGTATTTATTAAAAAATTTGTGAAATTAAAAAAAACAAAAATCCCTCCGAAAGATAGAAATCCATCAAATCACTAAAGGACCAAGAAGGTAATATGTAGCCGTGAAATACGCATTTGGTTAATGGCTCAGGGTCTGCAGTAAATCTCTGAATCCAGTAATTATGGATGTGATCTCATTCCTTTCCGATTCAAAGTCCGATTAATAGCTTATTATTATTATTATCATACATATTTTGAAACACAGTCAAAAATTCGCCGACTGGAGCCATTAGTAGATACA
The DNA here is from genome assembly GCA_023159025.1 of Thereuonema tuberculata. NCBI lineage: Eukaryota > Metazoa > Arthropoda > Chilopoda > Scutigeromorpha > Scutigeridae > Thereuonema > Thereuonema tuberculata. Next base: position 7,329 of record JAFIDM010101423.1, on the reverse strand, counting down.
AGTTTCCGCCAGAAACCTAAGTATCCACCAGGTATCTGCGCAATATGTATGATGTTCCAAGCAGCGCTGTTTTCTGAAGTTCTGATGTTGTTATTTCAGACAACTGCAATTGGTTCAAATAGTTCGTAAAATTTTTTGAGATTGTTCAAAGTGCCCCAATGATGATGGGGATCACTGTCGTGTGTTTCATCCAAAGCCGTGTTGTTTCAATTGCCAAATCCCTGTATTTAGTAATTTTTTCCTGTTCTTTATCTAAAATTCTTGCATCGCCAAGGGATAGCAATATCAATTATGAAAATAGTTCTATTTGTTAACACTGTTATATCTAGCATATTATGATCCAGGTGTCTATCAATTTGTATTCTAAAATCCCACAAGATTTTGACGTCCTCATTTTCTAAAACTTTTTCAACTTGATGTTCCCATGAATTTTTAGATGCTGGCAAGTCATATTTTTTGCATAAAGCCCAGTGTATTAATCTGGCGACCCTATCATGTCTGCTTTTATAGTTCGTTTGTGCGATTTTGGTGCATTCACAGATCAAATGCGGAACAGTTTCAAGTTTTTCTTGGCATAGTCGGCAGTTTGGGTTATCACTGGTTTTCTGGATTTTTGCTTTCATTACATTTGTCTGTAATGCTTGTTCTTGTGCAGCAAAAATTAATCCTTCAGTTTCTTTCTTGATAGTACCCGACTTTAACCATTCCCAAGTTAGATCGTTGTCATTTTTGCCTTCAATATTTCGCAGATATTGTCCGTGCAAGGGCTTGTTTTTCCAACTATTTAATTTTATTTCAAACTGTCGTGCTTTATAAACTGTTTTGGTTTCTGTTGATTTTAAAATATTCTCACTGGCTACAGCTTTTAAAAGTTTCTCCTTACTTTTCCTAATGTAATCACTGAGACTTCGTTTTTCTTCTTCCACTACTTGGTGAACCTGTAGCAGTCCACGGCCACCAATCTTGCGCGGTAAATACAATCTGTCAACGTCACTTCTTGGATGTAAAGCATGATGCATATTGAGCAATTTTCGTGTCCTACGATCAAGTTTTTGTAGATCGTTTTGGTTCCAATCAATTATTCCAGCAGGATATCTGACTACAGGAATTGCCCATGTGTTAATGGCTTTAATTGTATTTCCACCATTCAGTTTTGATTTTAAAATCTTTCGAATTCTCTTAATGTATTCTTTCTGAGTGAGTTCTTGAATTCTAGTGTTCAGAATACTGTCAGCTTCTAATATACCAAGGTATTTGTATCTTTCATTATTTCTCATAAAATCATGGGACCATTTTCCAGTTTTATTCCCTCTAATTCCTGCATTTTGCCACGTTTCATTGACAAAATTGCACATTTTTCAATGCCAAATTTCATTTGGATATCCCTGCTAAATTTTTGGACAACGTTTAATAGTGACTCAAGTTCGGCAGGACTTTTCGCGTACAATTTCAAATCATCCATGTAAAGTAGATGGTTTATCTTTCCAGTATGTTTAGAAACTTGATAACCCAATTTTGTTTTGTTTAAAATCATAGAAAGAGGAAACAAGGCGATATTGAACGATAGTGGAGATAGTGAGTCTCCTTAGAAAATTCCTCTCATGATGTTTACTTCACCAATTTGTTCACCATTCACCATTAGCATTATTATTATTATTATTATTATTATTATTATATCGAAAAAGTTTCAAACTTTTAACAACAAATAACAACAGAAGATATTTCATACCATACGTAAACAAAAATAGTCTGACTTTAAAAGAAATTTGCAAAAGTTTTGGTTTCAATATTGGATTTGAATATAACAACAAACTGAAAAACATTTTATGTTGCAAATTGAATACTAGTGTTAAAAAACATGAAATGGGCATAATTTACAAAATAGAATGCAAGAATTGCGATTTATTCTATTTGGGCGAGAGTAAAAGAACAGTGAAGGAACGAATGACGGAACATGGTACCAGCATTAGGAACAAGTACATTGAAAAATCAGAAGTGGCAGAACATTGTGTGAACAGAAATCATTGTATTAACAACGAGATACAAATTTTATATATTGAAAGAGACACCAAAATAAGAAAGATAATAGAAAGCATGTGTATCCGGAACACAAAAAGAAAAAACATGAATAGGAATGACGGTATGGAAATAGAGAAATTTTTCACAAGATTAGCTAAAAGTTTTGTAGATAAAATATGCACAAAATGTAATAATAAGGTTACAATCAAAGAACTAAATTGTTAAGCCATGTCGTATATTATTGTTAAAGAAACAAAGATTGAAACTAAATGATATTATTTATATTTTCTCGAGGAATTTAATGTAATTTACAGTATTGTTCTTCAAATTATTGTTATTTTAGGCTTGAGAAAGAAAAGACGCAATCTTTTCGAAAATTTACTTTTAGTATTAAATGTAGTTTTTTTGACATTTAAATTTGATGAGATGTTTAGAGTGATTAAATTAATTACGAATATTGATTTAACTTTTAATAACTTTTAAATAATAATACGAATAAGAAATTCTTACATGAATTAATGGCATAAATAATTTATCGAAAGATTCGTCCGCATGTTAAGTATATTTTACTTTAATAGAATCAATCTTAATGGTATATTGTTTTATAATAGCCTTTCATAGACTCAATTTCGCTCAATTACGCCTATTCGATGCATTGAAAAAATGATTTTATATAAATCAATGTAATGTTTTTCGTAAATGAAAGGTAGGTATGATGACAATTGAGAAATATAAATTTTCCGTGTGATGGAAGGCGATATGGAACGTGTAAGACAAGAGTTTTAAAGCTTTCTTTTCACTGGCAATCTATCCTGACATTGCCTGCGTTATGGCCTGTGAAATGGTACATGTAAAGCGGCCTTTATAGTAGGAGGTTGGTATTTCCCCCACAAGCCATCGTGATTGATTTGAACGTCAAAGGTATTGGCTCCGATGTTTCAATAACCATCGGAATTATTCCAGATTCGGTGGTTCGTCCAGTTCTCGACCACTTTGATAGCAGAGAAATAAACCCAGTTCTCATTTTACAGGATTGGATGAAACCCAGGTCCATAGATTTAACCCAGCTCTTCCATTAGATCTATCCTACTGAACCAAAGGTCACAAGTAATGTCTCTAAATTCATTGGTGTTAAATTTAGATCAGTTCTTAAAGAAAACTTGTAAGTTAGAGATCGTTGCATCTTGTTTAGATTAAAGTAATAAAAAGGTGTGAAGAGCTACTTCTTGAATTAATTCAATATCTCCGGGGAAATCTAGAAAGAATTAAATCTCGAAGAAAAATAAAAGTAATTAACATTGAGATCTTTTGGAAATTAAGTGTCTGTGAAAACCCACTGTTTATAGAAAATGCATTACAGACATATAAGATTTCACGGAATATATTTCTATCTAGCAAACTTTCTATCAACCATTAAAATTAAAATATAGTAAATTCTAATCAACTCTTACATAATGAAATGTATGCTTTTTAATCCCATGTTTCATGGGTTTTCCTTATCTACTACATGGGTTTGGCATACATGTATTACATTTGAGCTATAATACATTCTCATCTATTGGCCTCTTTATTGTAATGAAAATATTTCGATGGGCTGAATGATTATCGAATTTCTTTACGCAAAAAAAAAATCCATCCTATTTATCATTAGTAATAGTTAAAATAGTTAAAAAAGACAATGTTCTACCGCTAGTCCCATGGGTGAGAGGGAGATTTAGGTGCCCAGAAATTCTCTACCACTAGTTTGGTCAGCCCAACGCCCGTCCGTCTTTAACTCCCGAGTAGAAAACCAGGTACCCATTTGATAGAGTGCTGGTTGAGCTCTAAGGTCAGTCTGAACGAGAAATAAGTCTCCGATCTCCTCCGGGAATTGAACCTAGACCCTTCCAGTCCTTATTCCTGTATCTAAACCATTGCAACCAGACCCACTTATAGATAAATAAGTCTTGTGTTTTCTTTTTTTTCAAAATGAGAAAGGTATGTGTAATTTAGAAACACTATTTTTGAAGTCTTTCGAATTCGAATGAAAGTTTCAGTTATTACAAAGAGATATCTTTTACTTTTAATTTTTTTCTTTTGTTTTTATTTTTTTATTAATAAATTTTTTATTCAAAATTTTCATTTTGAAGAATGTTTTTAAAAAAGATTTTTTTTGTATTTTAATTGTATCAATTTCGCATCAAAATAATTTTAAAATTGGGAGATTATTCTTTTTTTACCTATCTAATTAACTAAAAATACTCAATAATTAATAAAATAGTCAATAGTCTCTCATTCCCTAAATACCATAAACATGTCTTTTGGGTTTTACTTAAGCTATGAAATCCTGTCGTTAAATTTGTTCTAGTTTTTATTTGATTCGTTGAAAGCCACTGAACGAAGTGAAGTCATTGCAAAACTTTGATCGCAAAACTTCTGAATTTCCTTCCTGCATTTACTTAATGTCCATTAATGAGTTGAAGGTAATTACAGTAACACTCGAAAACTGCTGGTAATCCAGAACGTTTCTTTTTCTTTTTTGAAAAAAATAAGAAACTATTTATAATTTGCCGTGCTGGCGTGGTCGTGCGGTGTCGGCGGCGGTCTGCCGTGGCGGCCAGTGCGCCAGTACCTGGGTACGAATCCCGGCAGTGGCTTGGCTGTTTCAATTTCCTTTCCTGTGTTGTTCGCCTCTTCTTCGCTTTCTCTTCGGTCTGACGTCATTCCTTAATGGCGTCCTGAGGCAGGCAACAGGAAACCACCCCAGTATCTTTCCCTAGGCGTTTCTGGGAATTCCAAGTGAATTCCATAGAATTGGACCTGTCTTCGGACAGAATAGTGTGGATGGATGGATGGATCTACGAATATTTTGGCAACTCTGTTTGTTTTTCTTTTTTGTTATTAGTGTTCAGGCGATAGAAGTTTAAGAGTTAGAAAAACTAAGAAGATTTTCTATATTTGTAAGATTGAAGTTTTATGGTAATAGAATAGCTAAGATGTCAAAGGAAGAATAAGAATTTGTTATTACATTTTTTAGGAATTCCATTGCAAATGATTTTCTTTTTATTAGATGGGTTAATTATCTTTTTGCCTTGAATATAAAAAAAAACAAACTTGCAGTATTTGAGTGTATTTAGAATTTCCAATTTAATTTTGTTTTGTTTTTCATGAACTATTTGTGAGATTTTTGTCTTGTCCTACTTTTGTTTACGACGATTTTGAAACGTGTATACAGCTCAAGTAATTAATAAAAAAAATTCACTCATTGGCAAAAAAGTTAGCTCACCCAGAAAGAATGATCCTGGAACGACATAACTGTGTATATGACACCGTCACAGATAGTTGTGCCACAGATTACAGCTGTGCTTTGATGCCTGATGAGAACTGGCTGCAATGCTGTGTGCCTTATAATCAGTGTGGTTGTGGAATACAGATCTCTTAGTCCGCAAAATATTTCGATGACGGAGTTTAAGAAAAGTCACATCGTTGACTGTGGAAGGAAGAACTGATCGTTCCATAGAATTGGCCGCCACCTGAACCATTGAACTAGAATTTCACTCTTTCCGATATAGTTTTAATCCTGTACCAAAAGAACTGAATCGAAAATTTAAGTTTATAGAGTAAATCTCCAACCCGTGTTAATATCAATTTTGAATATTCAAAACTAAATTCTTGTAAAATAAAAAGGAAAGTGACTTTGAAAGAGTTAAAATACCAATGTGTGGCTGTTGAAACTTTCCATTTCCAATATTCATAGGCAAAATTGATTAAAAAGTTCATAAATGTACAAAAGGAACTTCAAATCTCTGTATTGTTGTCCCGATACGAAAAAAAGTATTTGTATATAAGATTTTTATTAGTTTGGTAGAAAACTTTCAGGTAAGACTGTGCTTCCTTCTGTTTCTCTAAATGGGAGCTTCTTTCTAGGTTAAAAAAATGGAAAGAAAAATAAAAACCATGGAGATTAAGTAAATTAGATGATAGCTAAGAAATTTTAATATTGATCGTCAATGTCTTATCCAATTTTGATTTTATAGAAACTGAATTAGAACTGATGATTGATTTTTTTAATTTTTTTTTGTTATGATTTTTTAGAAATGTTGATCGTTTTCATAAAATAACTGAACCTCTAAACTATATTTTGGTGAAATTTTGAACTTCCCTGGACCTACATTTTAAGTTGTTTTTTTTTATACTGAAGAACTTAAGATAGAAAAAGTATTCAAACAGAAATTAAAGATTCAAATGTGATTGAGTTTAAAAAAAGAACGGAATGAAGTTGATTAAAGTAACAGCCGAGATACAATACTTTGAATTGAGCTAAAGGAATAATTAAATCAAACGAATAATGTTGGGAAAAAGAATCAAACTATTAAAACCATTTAAGTTTAGTGCTTTATAGATCCTTGTTTTTTTTTTTTAATTACTATTCTTATTTTACTTATAATGGCTTCATAATTTTGGAGGATGTAAGGTTGCACATTAGCTTTATTCATATTTAAGAGAAACAGTTATTTTGGATATTTTTTTTCAGTGACCGATGTGTAAAGATTAAAACTCTGATGGTTGCTTTATACGCTCTCGAAAATATGCCTCAAACGCGCTCGAAAATATGTCGTTTCCCAGTTACAGCTTGACAGAAAAGCGATCGCTTTACAGGTGTTAGCGGCAAATCGCGTTTTGCTCTCGTTCAGCTCGCGAAACGTCAAAAATAAGTTGAATTCGTAGCTTTGTTTTGATATTATTAATTCTCATCTCATGTCACAGGAGAGATAAAGAAGAAAGAAGATAAATATCCCGGAGGAAGCGAATGTTGTGAATGAATCCATGAATTGAAACCACGAGCTAAGAATATCCAGATTTTAGCGTGAAGTTAACACTGTCGTAGTGTTTGAAGAAATTTTCCTGCCGCAAAGTGCTGGTGTCGACTTGCATCTAATTTTTG
>JAFIDM010101421.1:0-10922 GCA_023159025.1 Thereuonema tuberculata | reverse complement strand
CGCGTCAGCAATGAACTGTTCCAATTAAAACTAACACCATCAACTGTCCCCCTCGAAAATAAATGGAGTTGCTTGAAACATTTGTTTTCTATCACGTACCGTTTCGGAAATATTTAGCTGTAACAATTTAATTGGTCCACCCTGTATAAAAATGCTATAAAAACCCCAGTTCAAGTCAATGACCGAACTAGCCTCTATGGTTTGAAGGAATTCTGTCTGACCGAGAAAACCTAAAAATTCAGATAGTTCGCGAGTTAAAATTACTTTAAAATAGCCCGTTATTTCAAGGGTGATTCTATGAGTGATATTATTGTAGGTGAATTGAACCGGCGTTCTCTCCTCGTCGTAACGAAATCGATCCTTAATACGACCTGACATTAACTGAGTTAGGTGTGCTGCATTCGAATAATATCCCTGAGGAATTTTGAATTCATTAATTATCGAAGAACTTGCTCCTTTTAATTCAAAGTCGAAAAAGAAGGGGGCTTTCGAAAGATCCATATCTGTAAAGGTAGGTGTGTCTTTGGCCGTTGTACTTTCTTTAAATACAACCAATGTTTGCTTTGAATTTTCCTCATCCGACACTCGTAAAAGATCAGGCTGATTAAAACCTAACAACTGAGCCAGAGGCAGACACATTCGAATTTCTGCTCTGTGCGGCAGGGAAACGATAACACGATTGAAAACTAGCAAAAACATTACCACGTTGGAAAGTTTTTCTATGGGATGTTCTTGAATACCGGCTGTAATTTTACGAATGAATTTGTCTGCACTTTTAAACTGTGGTTTTAATGGAATGATAACGCGGAAAGAAGGATAACTTATAACTCGAATCACACCATCATTACCGCTTATGTTGTACCAACTGTGCTGATAACTAACTTCGGCCAGGGCACATTCGTAGGGTTCTTTCAATTCAAATCGTTTTGGTAGTTTGGTTGTGAAAGTGGAAATTGTATTTTTCGGAAAAAAATATATCCTTGCCAACGAACTAAATATTCTTTCTTATTTCCTCGTCCTTTTCCTTAAGAATTTTCTCAATGTGATAGAAACTACCTTCGCTTTTTTCAATAAATTGTAGTTCCCCGGGGGGTAAAAAGTTCCACATATTGGTTCACCCGACCCGTCTTTCAAACGATACACTTGCGGACTTCTCTTTGATACAATCTCTGAAATTGTAAAAATTTCAGGAGTCCACAAACCTTCGAACGCCTTTTCGAATGATCTTCTTGCCGAACTAATACGTACCTGTTGACCTGTCTTAAATGACACGTTTGGCGAGCGTTGTCGTGACGTATTCGGAGTTTTTCCATAGAAGCCATACAAGATGCTGGTTCGAGCCGGTCGACCTGTTTGGGGCCATACCAATACTCGAATGAAAACTGTTATTATAGGCATCCACCAAATCTTTTAAAGCATCAACATAGCTAAAAGAGCCAGTAAAATGAAAATATTTGAAAAGTTTTGACCGAAACGTTCTCACAAATCTTTCGGCAACCGAAGCTTTAACAACTGGATCTTGTGATGTAAAAAAGTGAACATTGTGTTCTTTTAGAAATGTCTGAAAAGTTTTGTTGACAAATTCACGACCTTTATCGGTTTGTAAACGATCAGGCGGGTCGACGTCCTCCGTCTTAAAAAGATGCTCAAAGGCTTTGGTTATACCGACTCCTGTTTTGTTTTTCAACGACACTACAAAAGAACGTTTCGATAGGATGTCTATGACAATGAGTAAAAATCGAAAGCCATCATTAAATTTGGCCTGTTTTTGCATATCAATAAGATCTGCCTGCCACTGTTCGTTCATAACGGACACTTTTGTTTTCCCACGTGGGAAATTTTTCCTAGCCGGTTTAAAAAGAGTATAGTTATCATGTCTTTTCAACCATTGTTTGACTTGAATAAGAGTAATGAATTTATTTCGCTGTTTGGCGGCCCTGTATAATTTTTGTACTCCGCCAAAAGATGCCGGATGTTTTGGATCGAAATAAATCGATCTCAATAATTTTTCCACAGCTGCGGATAAGACTGCCATTTTCCTTGCCCCGACTGTACTCGTATTTTTGTATTTCCGTTTTTCTTTTTGGCTGTGGGAACTTGTAATTTTGAAATAATTTTCCACTGTTTACTGTTTGGTACGTATTCTTTTGATAGCGGGAAAGAAGTTAAAAGATTACGGAATTGAATCCAGCCAGTTGATGTTCTTTTGCTATGCTTCACCAAATGATTCATTAAATCAAAAATACTACTTTGAGAAATGTTTTCACCTCGAATCATCAATTCTCTCGTTTTAGAATCCCATCCCGCGTCGGGTAATGCTTTAAAACGTTCTAACAATTTTTTTGCAAAAGGTTGATAAGATATGGGCGTGCGAGTCAAAACCGCATCTTCCCAACTAATACCCGACGGAGTTTGAATTTCTTTTTTTTCCTGTGACGCGTCGGTTTTCACGTCGGTACTTCTGACGCAACATTTTCGGTCATTGACTGTAAAACAGGATCGTGCAGTCTGCTCTTGTTCTGATTGTAAATTGTTTGAAAACGTTGTTGTATATTATTAACTAATTTAATTTTTAAATCATTCGGTAAGATGCTATCGTTTAAAAGATGATCAAGTTCTTTTTCCAAAGAGGATAGTTTCTGTATAATATTTTGAGACCGGTCGTATTTTTGTGTGGACTCTCGCAGCATTTGTGCGGCTAGTTCTTCTGGTAAAACAACAAATTTTCTTCCGTGTTCCATTCCTTTACGATTGCTACCGAGCATACCACCGAATAGTCCTGCCAGAGCAGGAATAATGAAGAGCAAAAGTCCTGAGTCTCTGTACGAGAATTGACTTTTTTTTGTGAATGGGTAGCTTTGATTTGCCAATCAAGCGAAGTGTTTTCTTGAGCAAGATAGTTTTCGCTTTTGATAGGGAGTCACAGGAACGTTCCCACGCAAAACATTACCCAAACATTCAGATAAACAACGAATAAAATCGGGATTACCTTCTTTAATAACTGCCCTAATTTGGCGAGGTGAAAATTGAGGAATTGCCTGTAAAATGCGCTGTATTTTATCAGCCTATGAGGAGCCCGCTTCGAAGGTGCCATCTCTCTGACTGTCCATTTCCATATCCCATTCAAAAATTTTTTTATCTCGTCCCGAATGGTTTCATTTTTTTTTCACTAATAATAAACCCAACGATTTCAAATGCTATTTTCTGATTGGTCGGTAAATACCCAATGATTCGTCGGGAAATATTCCAGTGCGGAAACGCACTCCCTCCGTGGTGTTGGGTTTCAAATCCAATAACAAATAGGAATAAGGCTCTTGAGTTGCATCTCGATAAGCCTCCACAAGAAATTTTTCATTTTTTGGAAATAATTGTCTGGCAAAGAACATTATCTGAGATAAATCCCTTACGTTTTTAAAGAGGACAAAATAATGAGTAAACATTATTAGGTGAGCACCGCCTTCATGAAATAAGTTTTGAACCATATAAATTACGCTACAATTTTTGTGATGGCTGTATTTAGTAAATAAAGGTTCAAGGGCATTATTGTCTACATCCATCAAATCCTCAATAATTATAATTTTGGAGTGACCGAATCAAACTTTTTCACATCAGGTACACCTTCTTGAAATTTAACCATTCCAGTAAATTCACTGAACCATGGCTGATGAACACCGTAATGCCAATAAATTTCCGTTGGAGGTTGATCAATCATACCCTCTTTATACTTTAGAAACTTTTTTGAAAACTCGGTCTTACCCGTCCCACTAGCTCCGCTCAAGATACAATTAAAAGGATGTTTAAATTTGAATTCCTACTATGAATGAATTCATATACAGACATTGTAAATGTATTTTTTTGTTTCGATAAAAAAAAAAAAAATAATGCGTCGAGAAATGGAAAAATGCCTAACCTGTGAAAGTATCGGTATTGCTTTGGCGAAAATGCATGTTATGACATGCAAAGCAACAGGAAATACATGTCGTGACATGCAAAACATGAAGAAAGACATGACATGACATGCAAAAATAAAGTTGAGGATCTTGTTTTTTTTTCCTCTTCACTAGCTTGGAATATTACCAACATCTAGACCCCGGACAAACGGATAGCCAGGGAAATATTTACAATGTTCAGACATCGGGGAATCATGGCGTTCCCAACTGCCTATAATACCCTTACAAAACACACACTGCACTCTATCATTACATTTTATATAATAAAAGCCTGCCTGTGCTAAATCGTTTGCCGAGATAAAAGATATATGCCAGTTGTGAAAAGTGTTCAATCTTACCGATTCCATTTTTAGGGCCTGGGACGTATACAACATTCTTTTTTTGAACAGAATGACCTGTCGTCTTTTCCAAAGTTCTATACTCAATAACCGTAGGGGAGGGTTTGATATTGTCCAGGAACAATTACTCGCTTATCAAAGACAGCTCGGTACATTTTGATCTGATCCTGGGAAACAATTTTTCGTTTTTTCGTTCTTCGAATTTTTCCTCGTGTAAAGATAGGAACTTGGGTCAGTGGCTCTGCATTGTCATTATTATTATCATCATCATTATTTTGAATCAGTTCATCGACCATGAACTTGAGTAAATCCAAATTTATTTTTTCACGAGTTTCATAATTTAAAGAGAAACCACGAATTTTTAACACAATCTGTGATGGTTGGTCGGAATTCTTTGAGGAAACACGATATCCGTAATTTTTTGCTCCTGCGGTGCAAAACATGTCTATCATAAAATCCTGTCCGTAGTCTTTATGGACTTCATTCGTAAGATTTCCAAGAAAATTTCCAATTGATACATTGGATAAAACAGATGATTGTTTCTTGACAACAGCAAAAATGCTATCGGTATCATAGTAAAGAACTGATGTGCCGAATTTTTCCATTTCACGATAGAGTCTAATTCTCGCTTGAGAATTACAACTAATCTCTAATAACAACGTTTGTGTGACTTCCAAGCAAAGATCTTCAATTTGTTCAGTATTTTCAACCCATTCCAATTGTGCAATTCGATTGTGAAAAAAATAACATTTTTAACAATTTTCGTGTCACTGAAAACATAGCCAAAATACGTTTCTGGTTTTTCTATATAGTCTGTTTTACTTTTTGTAACTCGCTATGCAAATTTGCCATAAATCGAATTCAAACAAATCTTTGCAATGGTTCTTAATGGATGATTTTTCTGAATTTTGTCGGGATCCAAAGTTATCCCCTCATTGGGGGTGTATTCACTGATGTACGCATTCTTTTGATCCTCTGTCTGACAATGTGGGGGGTAGCCATCGCTTTCCTGCTTGATTTTAAGAAATGTATTTACATATTCTGTAAATAAGCCTCCCTGTCCTGTTGCAGGATCGAGCTGCGTTGTTTTTGAAAAATTCCAAACTTGAAATATTTTTTTGATCATGTAACCTTTCTCCAAAGCAAGCTGGAGTTCAAAAGTGACCCAGGCACCGGTTAAGATCCGCTCCTGATCATTGTGCTCGCACTTTGTAGAAGATTTCAACTCGACACATTTTTTACACAGTGGAAAGTACAATTTTTTGTTGTAACGGTAGGGAGAATACTGCACTGCACTATTCCACAAAAATTGGAAATATCAGTTGAATCAAATTCTGTTAAAATTTCAGGGTAGCCTAAAGGATAAATATCCTCTTTCAATACCAATGGATACAATGAAATGAAATCTATATAAATAATTTCCTCGTCGGGCTCTATCTCGTGGAAGAGTTTGAAACCCTCAACCCTTCCGCCAAAATAACTTTGATCAGGTGTGAGAGGAGGTATTGTGGATAATTCCTTTACAAACTCGCTCAATTCAGCATTTGTCTTTAATCTAGCGCGAAAATCGCATTCCCATATTTCTACCACTGTGTAGCCACAGGCTTGCAGTCTCTGGACATTTTCAAGTGTTAAATCAAATATTTCCTGAATCATCATACTCCGATGAGGATGAACCATGAGTCTATTTCTGTAAAATTTTTCACAACCGTGCACCCAACATCCCTGAAACTGAAAAACAGTTCTGGACTTTTCCGAAAAACCGTCGACGTAAAGACGACATTCAGAGATGAATTTCTCACCTTGATTTAAAGCATGTTGAATGTATTCATTGAGTTGGTGTGATTCAGATTCTAGCCATTCGATGCTTATCTTATTATAGCGTATGGCATTTTTGTAAAACTCGTTATGAGGGATGAGCGCAATTGTTTCTGGTTTTAAAAATTTTGCCGGAAAAACACGATTGCAAACACTGGCTATTGTAATCCCCGTTTGAAAGGGACAGCTACCTATAATTGAAGTAAAAACTTCGCGAAATTTCAAAGCCACTGCACTCAGATTCTCCAAATCCATAATGCAATAGTCGAGTGTTTCGTTTTGAAAATCAAATATTTTGCCTTTTTGTATCTGCCTATTGTACCATTGGATAAGCGCATCACTCTCCTGAGGCATCTTGCTGCCAACATCATACTATTCCAAAGAGGGATAGGATCCTCGATAATTCAAATTTTCAGTTCGATTGAATAGGTAGGGGAAATACCCTTTTAATAGTCGACTGGTATCCAAACCAAATGCTTTGGGTAATTTTTTTAAAGCCATTGGGATAAAGGCGAACAAGTCGAGAAATCAAATATTTTTCCATTGAAGAAAGAACAGCTTGTTTCCGTTATAAATAACTTTTTTCGGTTTTTGATTACATTTCAACATATATTGAATTATGAAATAAGAATCATAGCCACTAGCGTTATGAGCAATGGCAGAGACCTTTTCATCTTCAAAAGTTTCAAAAAGCCATTCACAAAAATCTCTACAGGCTGTTTCTCCTTTGAAAATCCTCAGCTTTGGAGTGGTACAATTTTCACAATCATCTGATGGGGTATCGACACATTTCGTGCAACAGAATTTTACTACGCATAAATTAAGTACATGCTCTATACGACCATTGCCGAGATCTTTTTCTATGCTACATTCAAAATCGTAAAATAACAGGAATTGATTCTCACCCTCCTCGTTATTGGGAAGAGACACTGGCTGAATATAACATAAATGATCTAGAGGGACAATATTTTTACAGTTGGGACATCGCCCAAAAATGGGCAGTCCCCGTACAGTTGTCAACAGTAATTCCACATGTGCGACATCGGTGAAAATGGTCGCAAATAAGAATATCTTTCGTACTGTAAATATTTTTGTGATTTTTCAAACACTTGGCAGATTTGAAAAATCGATTACAGATCTCACAGCGAACATAATTCTTGACAGAGCAGTAACCTCCCGATTTTTTACATGCAAAACATATTTTGGAACAGGTATGTCTATCTTTAGCACTGTATTTCTTGAAACAAGTCATGCAAAAATAAGTACAGTTATAAAAAGCGGTCAGACTTGTTACAATGGCGAAATGTTCGTTGTAATGAAAAAGAATTAGCTTTTCCTCAGCCGGAGGACCCACGAAAAGAGCCTGATTTCCCCATCTCATGAGAAGTAATGATAATTTGGTAGGTAGGATTTTAAAAACGTTTGAAATTTTTGTATTTCCGGTATCCCACAGGAACCTCGGGGGACATGTGCCTTGCGGTGAAGTTCAACAGCCTCCTTCAGTTGAAAAGATTACTTCTTCTAATTTTCCGAATGTCGGGAGAGTTATTAATTTGAGCCATGGCAACGACCAGAGCACGAGCAAGGCATAATTTATTGGACCGATCTTGAATTTGGATGATGCTTTTTTTTTATCCATTCTTCAATACGAAGATCGCTCGGCCCTTTTAATCTTCCACTCTCCGGTGGTGAAACACAGGTTACCTGTACAGATAAAGTACTAGCCCAATCAATTCTTTTTCCTGATTGTGCTAACATTTCTACAATTTCAAGAACAGACTCTGCTTTAAAATCTTTCTTTGCAGTGAAAGTTAAATAAGCAGCCGACTCAAACTGATCACTATTTATTTGAATGCCAATTCTATCGTTAGGAAGACACTCTGAAGTGAGTTGTTGTATTAATAATTCAAAGAGGTGCTCGACAATAAACATTAAATTTAATTTTCGACCTTCCGCATTCTTTGCTCTTATTTCCTCTAAAGTAGGACACGATAATTCAATTTCATACTGAGTTCCTAACGTTCTGCAGCGCCGAATGTAGTGATGAGCAATAACGCATTTTACGTTAATGAAACCTAACAGCCAATTATCAAATTCGCTAATTTCATTTACCAGCAGTGGTTCAGGTGTATCTTCTTCTTCCGAACTCAGAGAGTCATCCTCAGAGTTGGATAGGAGTGTATTAATATCAACACACCATCTATATGCAATATCTTCAAAAGTTTTATTTGTGTTTAATGATTCGGATGAAATTTGTTACAGTCAATATTCCACCTTTCGGCAATTGATTGGACGGTTGATGCCGTCTCATTATCCGAATCAGATTCGGCTGTTGATACTCTAGGTATAATTTCGCTTGGATCTAGATGCCATCGATTTGCAATGGCTTTTATCTCGCTATCTGAGCTACCCAACATGATGTATCAATGTACCTCTATCTGATTCACTTTTTTAAATACTTTACTAAGGAGTTAATCTGATTGACTTATTCATTCATTGACGAGTTCATTTTTTTTTCAAAAAAAAATAATGTACCCTAAGGAAAAGAAAACAAAACAATAACTGAAAAAAAAAGATGTGATTTACTCGTTTTTTTTTTCACGCCTTTTATGATCCGTTCAAATGCTTGTCGAGATCTTGAGCATCGGTGAACATTGTAGGATCGATGCTAGGATCTACGGCTTGGGAAAAATCAAACTCGACATTGGTGGTGTCCGTTGCTGGAGCAGATGCTATTCTCGGATCAGTGGGCGCCACTGAAGCTTGTTTGGCCATGGGCATCTTCACCTTGCAAACGGGAGCGCGACGGGTGCACTTCACGGGTGTGGCAGCACTAGGACCGGTGGCAGGAGTTGTGGAAGGTAGTATGGAGGTTGAAGTGATAGGGAGTGTAGGATTTTGGTTTCCCGTAAGGTTAGTTATGAGAGCAGATTGAAGAAGAGGAGCAGAATGATTACTGACTGCTTTAGGAGGTGTGGATGGCGGTGGGCATCTCATAGTCTCCTTTACAGATTGAATCGTTGGTGAGGAGCTGTGAAAAAGTGTGCCATTGGTTGCTATTAATGGTAATTTGTTTACCATCCCTGCTAAAATTTAAAAGAGCCTGTTTTATTATAGGATCATAAGTTATGGTCAACAATCTTTCATTTGTGAGATTCAGCACTTTTTTGGGATCAGCATATCTGTCATTGTACATGATTTCGACTGTTGCCGCATAATGATTAATATCGACAGCAGAAAACGCTAATATCTCATGTCCTTTTCCGAAAGCGAAATTCCAATGGCTGTAGGAACCAAAGAACTCCCAGTATAGAAATATTTTTTTAAATTCACTAACAGAATATCCTTGTAGGAGCTACTCGAAGGTAGATTCCATCTCCAATGCTCAAAAAGTCTGAGGGTATCTAATGAAAAAGGATAGCCATTGAGAATTTTTAGAAGAAAAAAAGAAAGAAAATAAAATAAAAAACAAGGGTTGAGAAGGTTTTGGGAAGGTAATAAAGAAAAATAAAAGAATATTACTTTTTTTAAAATAACTCATCTTTTTTTGAAAAATCGACAATTCGAAAAATAGAAAAAAAACACACAGTAATAAAAAAGGAAATAACAAATTTATGTTACCTGGGCAGGAGCGATATCATGCATCGCCAATTCAAATTTCTGCTGTAAGTCGACTGGTTCATAAAAGCTTGCATTGGCCATTGTTTGATCTCGAGGAAGATAACTGGTTGCAAAAATTCTCAAACTAGGATAATATCTCAACTGTGCGGAGCAATTTGCGGCTGCGAAAAACAGTAAAATTACTCGGAAAAGCTAGTGTTTATATATAATTTCCAAATTCAGGTTTATTAATTTCTGACTGCCACTCTGAAAGGCCTTTCTCCAATCAAAAGAGAAAAAAATTCGCGTCAACGGCTTGATAACTTTCAGCCAATGAGAGGGTTTCAAAATTAAAAACCACTCCCCAAGGTCCAGCCTATCAGCCAATCAGAAATTATTTTTTCGAATTCAAAAAAGTAGGTTAACACTATCCCACAATGTATCTTTTGCTTGGCACCGTTTTTTCTGCATCCACAAACAAGACATTTAATAAATATCAAAAAATATTTTGTATTTATTTTTTGGAAAAACGAATAACCAAAAAAAAAAAAACATTAGTCATTGAATTCTTTTTTTAAAAAAATGCATAGCTCTGTATGATAAATTCGTAAATGAAGAAAAATATAATATCACAATTCATTCATAATTTATCTATTGTACTGAAAAAAAGATTAAATGATAAATTCTCTTATACAGTCATTTTTCAAAGAATAATCAAAGAGACTTTTGAAAACGAATTAAAAAAAGGTGTTTACATTAAAAGAGGTCACAAAAATGTATCACTAAGTAATGTTTTGCTATAAAATCTTCACATTTAAAAAAACGCTTTTAGAAAGGCTGGCAATGATATAGTTATTCTCGTATGGTGAAGAGAAAATAATCATTGCCAATCTTTTTCATATTTTCTATCGAATTTTTACACAAAAAAGAAAAGCACAATTTCATTATATTTTATAAAAAACTAATTTACTTTTGTTTATAAAAATCTACAAATATTTTATCCAGTCTCTAAACAGATGAAGCCGGTGTTTATCTAGGTCAGGGGAACCTTGTAAGAAAAAATTGAATTATTTATTATGGAGCATTCTCAAAAAACACCTGCGTTTTCCTCCCTAACCATGATCTAATTCCACTGTCTAGACAAAGAGAGATATCCCTTTTTTTTCATTCCCCAATAAAAGATATATATAATCCAACCCAAAACATTTCATGTAAA
>JAFIDM010101132.1:22154-32534 GCA_023159025.1 Thereuonema tuberculata | reverse complement strand
CCCCCCCCCCCCCCCCGAAATACGCCACTGATTCTAAATGTACTTTTTATGTCAATATATATTACAATATTGGCTTAAAATTATGAAGAAGCGAGCCTTATTTCTGTTATTAAAAAAAATAACAGTTATAAACTGTCATTAAAATCTTTTTTCAAATTGGTCATCATTAAAGAAGTTTTTATTTTAATTTTTTTTTAAAAAAAAGCTATATCTATTATTTGAATATACTTCCTTAAAACTTGGTTGGATGTTAAATAGAGTAAATATTATAGAGTAAACTTGGTTCGATGTTAAAGTTTTAAGGAAGTACAGTACATATCTGAAATTTTTAGTTTTGATGTAATAAAAAGACAGTTGAGTTTAACTTTTTGATGTGATTATCATATTATATTTTCTATTTCAGGCGGAGAAAATTGTCGTAATAATCAAGGAAATTGAAGATCTTGGAAAACAACTTCATATCTGGAAATACAGTAAAAGATGGGTAGTTTGGATTGTATCCATGTCATTAGTTGATGTATTCCTACCTATAATATTTGCATTCTTTTCAAACATACATCTACCACAGGAACTCAGAGAAGTACTTTCCATTAGTTCCTTGACTATTGTCAAGTGTATTCTGGTGGTAATACTTACAATGCTTCGAGTAAATATGATTAGTCCTATTTTCATTTTCATTCATTATGTTCATGTGGCCACTGAATGCTTTCAGTCCATAAATAAGGAACTTTCTAGACTTCTCAAGTTCAACAATACTTTTATCATTGGTCAAAGATTAGCGAATTTGCGCTTACTTCACAAGAGAATCTGCAAAATGATCGAAGAATTAAATAGCGTCTTCAGTTATTTTATTTCCATTTATTATGCAGAACATAGCTTCATTCTTTGTGTGTTTGTGTACATGCTAATTCTAGACGAAAGTGATGAAATGCCTTCAGTTTCATGGGTGTTCTGTGCAGTTATTATGTTCACTAGACTCTTTGGATGTTGTTATTGTTTTGATAGGCAGAAGTACAAAGTAAGTTTTTCATACAGACTCATCATTTATTTATTTATTTGTTGAAAACTAACAAATGTGAAATATCAATTTCCTATGTAATTAAAAAACAATGCTTGAAATCAAATTATTTGGTATTTGACAAACCTCTGACAGTTGTTGCTTGGAGTTGACACTAACATTCCAAAAAAAAAAAAAATGCACATCTCGACATTCTAAACTTTCAGATCTCCTATTCTTTGCGTTCAGAATTTATCATTCAGTATTTTTCAGTTAAGGCCGGCGCCATTCGCAACGAAAGAATGGACTTCAACGGACTTTGGGGGACTTTATCGTTAGTTTAATCCTCATGAGTCTGATGCCCCAAACGACTGATGAAGGTTGTAGAGATTGGTGGTAGCGGAATCAGCGACAATCCAATCACATTGTAGAACGAGAGTTGCGGGAACAATTGTTTTAAGACAGCCAATCATGAAACACTTGCCAAGAGTAGTTTAGAGCCATAGAGAATGTGTCTCTAGCTGGTCGGGCTCCAAGGCAGCGATAGCGATTAGTGAACCAATCACAATGCTTCTCAACGGCTTCTGATACGTGAATGAAGAAAATTATTCAAAAGTTATTGAATTCAGTGTATTAACAATGTTTGAGCTAAGAATGGCGATTATTCCATATAAATAGTGAGTACAGCTTGAGTCACCTTTACGTTAGAATAGACTGCGTCGAGACACGTTCCATATCTGGAGGTGCTTCTTGAAGGTGAGACGAGCTTGAGATTAAATTCTTGTAAAAGTGGTTCTAATTTAGTCGAAGATGTTAAAATGACTTCGTTAAAATATATTTTAATTGCACGCAACCGACTTTTCACTCCCCTTATTTATAAGTAGGCGTTATGTATTAACTTTTGAATAATTTTGTTCATTCAGGTATCAGAAGCCGTTGCAAAGCATTGCGATTGGTTTACTAATCGCTATCACTACCTTGTTCTTTCTAGATTCATGTTTTCTTTTTTTAATTTCTGAATGAAGATCAAAAAGCGTTCAATTATCGGAGTATAGATATTTAGTAAACGTGTGTAAGAAAAGGTAAAATGGGCTTTAACAGGTTTCTAAATAAAAATAAAGAAAAAAACAAAGAAATTTGAATCGATGAGGTTGTGATCTCGTTTCTCGCCAAAATGACCCAAAATCAGAATCCTAAAATAAACCGTCTGAGGAAAGTCTAATTCTACGTTGCATTTATCCTGTTTTATTTGTAATGAGCTGTTTATATTGGACTATACTGATCTATGAAATAAAAACCTTTATTGTTTACCCGTGTCGCTGTTCCTCAAATATACATGCTAGAATATACAAATTGTGAGTCTGGCAATGTTCGTCCAGTTTTGAAGAATATCATAATCACTCACACACCCTCTTTCATTTTACTCCAGCAACCACTATAAATATAAATAAAGAGTTTATAAATAAGTTATAATCTTTGCTGAGAAGATCTATTTTACAACTTTGCCGCGAAAACTGATGAATTGTGGGAAAGCTTTATTTCCTTTTCCTAGTTTAAAGTGGCGATTTTTGTGCAAAATGCAGTTCTCAAATATCACTAGCCTACCAAGTCCGTTCCGCAGAGCAGACGTTAACATATGCGCATCAGCTTTATTACAACAAATTACAAGCGCTAACTATTTTTTTTATACAAAATATAATTATCTTTTCTTTTTTTAGTAAATATTTATGATAGTAATTTACTCAAATCTGCTCATCTCTATCATAAAGCTATACCACTTAATACAGTGTACCGAAACCATAGATTGAAACAGTCTGTTGGCTAATGTTTAACGTTCCACATCATGTGATTTAGCACATGGTAAGAGCTGTTATGGGAGAACAAAGCAAAGCAGTGGATATTAGCAATGTAAAAAAAAAACAATAATTTATGTCGTATCTGAAACTTATCCATAATCAACCCGAAATCCTTTGAGTATGCATCATTTTTGAAAATAATAATACAGAAAAACAGTGGCCATGTGTCTTTGTCTTGTACTTACATGATAGGAATGACATCTGCTGTAGTATTCGCGTACTATGAAGGCCCTCATTTCAGATAGGGTCAACCACTGAAAACGTTAGATCAAGAGTGTTACATGGGTACTCTTCGATTGTAATTACTGTTTGTTTAATGTAAATTGTGAATTATCCAACATTAATGCTTAGATTGATAATACGCATTTTGACAAAAAAAATCAACGCACCCCGAAAAAAATATTGCCGATAATAATGAAACTTCACATGCAAAAACCGTTCACAAATAATCAAAAAAAATAAATATGCAGATCAAAAAGTCGCACCAAATGAATGAATAGCCGGAGCTACAGCGGCATTGGAACTGAGCGTCGCTTCGTGATGATGTATAGGAAGACAGTCATTTAGAGTGGCAGTCGTTACATTTAAGTTGCTGTAGCACTGTTTACTAAAACCTTTTTCTTCTATGAGCAAATTATTGTGAAAATTTGAAACCAGTATTATACTCTATTAGAGTGGTGCACTTCATTAAGTTCTTTTTCTTCTTCCTCTATTTATTTATTTGCTTATTTGCTTAGTTTTTATTAACTTTTAATGTTTTTCAATAAATCTGATCCAAAGATCTTACCGTATATATCCTAAATCTTAAATAACTATATTCATGCTATCTCGAAAAGTCAGAGAAGAAAAATGAGACAAATATCAAAGAAAAATATCTAAGCCAACCCTGATACAAGCATTCGAATAGACGTTCCTGAAATTCCTTTTATTCACGCGAGTCTAATTTTCTATAGATTTTTCGCTGTTTCCATATGAAATTACTTATATCCTTCCTCTTCTGAAGTTGAACAATTCCTGTAGTTTGATTGGCAAAAGCAAATTCAAAATTTCTTTGTCATCAAAGGAACAAAAAAACATATTTACGATAAAAGTGGTAAAGGCGAATCTTTTGAAAAGCAAATTTAACATCCGTATTAATTCATAAATATAGAGAATATCGCTCTATTTACGAATCTTTTGAGTTTGAAAGTTATTAAAGAAAAGTCAATTCTGAACAAAGTACTTTCATTCGACTTAAATATAACTTGAATTTTGAATATTGAAACCATAAAAGATTAAAAACCACGAAACGTTAAAGAAATAGTTTTTTTTTTACATCATTTATAAATTAATTTATTTGCTTTTTTAATTTAATACGAAAGTTTTGAAACAGGCATAATCTTCTATTTCGAACAGGGAGAAACAATATTTTTTTTTATCTATTTGTAATTTGCTTATTATTCTATTTGTAATTTACTTTATTTATTTTTAATGTGTTTTTATGTTTTAAGTTTATATTCAAGGAGGTTCCATTTCTTTTCCCGCTCAACCTCAAATACACCTCCTTTATGAGACCTGCTTTGTTCATTCTGACTACTCTCAACTGATGATCGCCTAATAAGCGTGAAACAGGCTTATCTTGAGATGTCAGTTTGAACATTGATCTTAAATTTTAATATGTTTAAACATTTTTAGGTGCTTTTCCTTTATTTAGATGCGCATAAACAATTCATTGAGGCTGGCAGAGCAAAGCACATGAATTCTCTTTTTCTTTATTTTTAATGTGTTTTTATGTTTTTATTTTGTATTGAAGGAAGTTCCATTTCTTTCCCCACTCAATCTTAAACAGTTATTTTCTAAGAATTCTAAATAGCGATTTACATACACGTTAGTATTATTATAAGAACAAAATTTAATAAATAATTTCTCTTTTACTTTTACAGTTTTTAAGAATTTTGTTAACATTATAATTTGATTTTAGGCTTTAACTTCCGCAAAAATTTTATCAGAATCTTTAATTTGGAATTTGGCAGCAGAAACTCGATTTCAGGTAAAAAAAAGAAAAAATTAATTCTTTTTAAGACATTACTGAAAAAAAATTCATTTTAAAATTTATATGAAAATATTAACATTAAATCGCAGTTTCTCAAATACTTAACCTAGAGTTCACTTCCGTTTTTGAAACACCAATGGTCTTATGGATCTATGAGACCCATTCATTTTTAAGCAGTTATACTTTCGAAATTTCAACGTTTTAGATATTTGTTAATAATAATGACATTGATTCCTCTTGGGAGTCTACTAATATGATTTCCAATATCACTAAAACATTAATTGCAGCGACATTCACCGCACTGTAAAACACTTATCATTGACCAGCGTGTGTTTCTAGCGCAACATCTTATCAACTACGCCTTTGGTTGCATTAAAAAAAGTAATTATTTCAGTTTTTTTTTTGTTCGTCTGTATTTTGGTCTATTTTATTATCTTTCTGTAGTGTGAAAAACAGTAACACGTTCTTCCTTGGATTTGGCATAAAGAACAGTTTTATTTGAAGCCAAAAAAGACTACAGCCCGCAACAATCTAGGGAAGTAGCATTGGAACTATTAGGAAGTAGATTCGGTTGAGACGTGCTTGTATGCTTGCGCCAAAGAATGATTTATTACTTGCTTGCAGAGAGTTAAAATAATGAAAAACGAGATTATTATGATATTTATAAATTCATAATCAGCCTAAAATTAATTTTGTTTTTTTCATTGCTAAAAATACTTCATCACAACTTAGTAAATTATTGATATCTGCGTTGAATTCAATTTCAAAGTACAGTGGAACCTCGCTATTCGTACACAATCCGTTCCAGGAAACAGTTCGAATGGCGATTTGTACGAATGGGAATCATTTTTTCACATAAGATATCATGTAAATTGGATTAATCCGTTCCAGACCCACAGATGATTGCTTATTTAAACCTTTGTAATAATATTTTAAGCATAAAATATATAAAACTATGAAATGGTTGATTTGGTACGATATGGTTGATTTCGCCATGCCATACTGAGTTGCCAGGTCAGAGACACGAGTTCCACTTTCAAACTTCGCAACGAGTTCTTTTTTCAATTCAATTGTCGTTCTCACTGCTTTCCTTTTAGGCTTGGTTGAATCAGTTATTTTTTTTGGACCCATGGCTGCACTATTTTTAATAAAAATAACAAAAATTAACAATAAAATAGCACAAAGTTTCACGAAGCTTGTGTGGATGATGCGTAGCGTACGGAAGCTAGCACGAGACTGAGCTAAAGCGACCGCGTGGCGTGGCCACTAACAAGGTCACGCTGTCCGAATCGCGGGGCAAGCGTACGAATGGCGAGTTGAATTTTACTTGAAAAAGTTGGACGAATAACGAGTTGTACGAGTAGAGAGGCGGACGAATGGTGGGGTTCCACTGTAACTTCAAAAGTTTAATCAATTTTTAAACTCTGTGGTTTTTTTATGTGTGTGTGTGTGTTTTCCTTCCTTCCTTTCATCGACTTTGGCCAACTATGGACCACGGGCT
Organism: Thereuonema tuberculata; assembly: GCA_023159025.1. Taxonomy (NCBI): domain Eukaryota; kingdom Metazoa; phylum Arthropoda; class Chilopoda; order Scutigeromorpha; family Scutigeridae; genus Thereuonema; species Thereuonema tuberculata. The sequence goes on along the minus strand of JAFIDM010101132.1, from coordinate 26,148 downwards.
AGCCCTACCTGACAAAGTCAGGGTGAGGCTAGGAAATTCCAGAAGGGGGACGACATTCACATCCCGTCCAGAAATAACCCTGAGATAGTAAGTCCCAGGGGAGAAACGGACGAAACACAGAAGAAGAAAGATGAAACATCCATGCTCTCGACCGGGATTGAAACCCGGGTACCGGCACACAAGCCGCACGGCAGACCGACGCCAAAGACAGCACGACCGCACCGGCACAGCTGTGTATGTTTTATTTATTTATTATTTTATTTTTGGAGTGATATGGGAATCATATCGCCGTCTCCATAAAATGATATTTTTCAGATCAATCAATGGAGAATCCCGGTGTCGTCTTAATAATTAAAACCGTTTTGCTGCGCTTGTTCTCAAAGTAAAATTTGATAGATCATCATCGTTATTCATTTCTGGAAGCTTTTAGCAGCAGTTGAATTTTCATTTTTAAAATAAAATTCAAGTATCTTACGTCGGATGAAAGATAGATAAAAACTATCAAAGTTCTGACCGTCATGAGCCTGTCCTCCTCCGTCAACTGAATCGGAGACCGGAGCCCTCGTTTTCGCTTCAGCCCGCAACCTGAAAACTATTAATGAACTACTTGTTAAGTCACTTCTCATTTCGACAATAGCACAGACTGAGTGAGAATGATTATCTCTTCGAAGTTTGCAATATACGTACATTCAATACCCTTTATTTTGAATGACCAAGTAAAGCAAAATCTTTGCCCGACGAAAAAACAATCGACAAGTAGAGAACGGAGCCATGTTGAATCACCAACTGAATTCGTTCTTGAAAAATTCCGCTCTCGGGGAAGAAACCGTGTTGTTCTTTCAATGTTTTAAGTCAATTTTATGTAATTTTTAATTTTTAATTCTTAATTTTTAATTTTCTATTAAATTAGTCTAGTCAAGTGTACAGGCGTCAAGAAAAAGGACAGTAAGTTTCACAGTACACGTAAAAAGCCCTATTATCAGACCTTGATTAAACTTCATTACAAATGAGACGATTATATAAATGATTTTAATATGCGCTGATGTTATAAATGATGTTATAACTTTAATATCCAATTCATAACGTAAAGTCTAGCAAACTTGATAAAAACCATTGAGATAAATGTTAGTTAAGGATTCTTTCTTAGGCAAAATGGGAAACCGTATGACAACTCTGTACCTTCTGCAATGCTGTCTTCGTTTTCAGTGGTTTTCTTTAGATGTCACTTCTCAATCTTTTCCATTCAGGAATTTAGATGATATCTGACGTTTATTTTTTTCGCATTGTACCAGCTATACGTAGATATAGATATAGTTACGTAAATATTCAACATTTTTTTAGCCAATTTATAGCTTGTAAACCAGTTTTCCTTTGTGACATTACGCCCAGACCCATAAATTAGCTTACACAAAAGCTCGACAATATCACTTGGGTGGTTGCAGACCTTGAATGTGTCGTCAGGCTGAGTTCCTGCGTAGACTTCATTGTTGGCAGCGTAGCGTCAACCAGAGCAAATATTTTTATTGCATATTTCCTTGGTTTGCTGGGTATATCTATATTGCCTACAGCCCCATTTGCCTCTAAATGGCTCAAGTTTCTCGTCAATAGTAATACACTGGGGAGCAAACAAACCCAACTCAACATTACTTTTTTACATTTGCTACCTATTTTTTTCAGAAATTAAATTACTTGAATAACAATGTTTACATCATTTTAAGGTTACAAAATACACTTTCCAATAAAGAATAGGTATACAACAAAATTTTCTTTACGATAATACTTCGAACAGAAAACAGGAAAACATATTGAAAACGGAGCAATGAAATGAAAAGGTTTACTTGAAAAGAAAAGCCAAAATACTGTAAAAAAAAAAAAAAAATTATTCTAATCTGTATTTGGTGTTGCCACCCCTAGCTCTTCTAACGCTACTTCGGTTTGTCATCTACTGTATTAACGTCACCTAATATGTCCCTGATGTAGTAACAACCTTTGTGGCATGATAACGATGTCTGTTTTCACCTCGAAGGAAATCCCACACCAAGTAGGATCCGCAGCCGTTGCTTCATTTGTTCTGAGATATAGCATTGTGCATAACGTTCTCTAAGCCTCCTGTATACCGGAGCTCTTCAGTCGCTGCCGTGCAAGCACATTCTGCTTTCATCGGAAAACTAAAGTTGCTCCATTGCTCTAAACTCTAATTGACGTGATCACGAGAAAATTGAAGATGTGCTTTTCGTTTGGCTGCCATTAAGAGAGGCCCAGTAGGAGGCCTCTTCGGTGTCAGGTCGCCATTCTTCAACCGTCTTCCGAATTTCCACAAGGTAAGGTGGCGATTTCGGAGTGAAGTTAAGACAATGAAGCTATCATCTCTCTGCGATGTGGACAGCGATGTGGATAACCTGGTTTCCCATCGAAGGATATTCGGTCGCCTGATGCCTCTGATATACTCGTGATACAGCAGACTGGCTCATGATCAACTATTGAGCGACAGGGTGTTCCAGTCTTCCAATAAGGCTCAATTGAAGCTGCTTCTTCCGGCTTGGTGTCCATTTCGTGAGTGAATACTGCAACTTAATTAAAGGAGATGTGTTCCTATCAACTTATGAAATGTGACTGATGAGAAATTTTGAGAACACACTAATTTTATAGGTAATGAATGCGTGTATACTATACATGATATTGCAAGCATTTGACATCGTTGTTGAGAATAGGCCTGATTCACGTTGCAGTATTGTTGGATATTGACTTTTATCGTATCATTTGAAAGCTTATTTTCTACGACTTCAGATGATGTAATATACATCCTCTCTCACATAATTGACAGCAAATGCAAATACACCGTTGAGTCGTTTTTTTTTGCTCACCGGTGTATATTCTGAAACAGAGTATGACGTTTGATAATTAACAATAAACAAATTTCAAAAATGTCTCTCACAGGAGCCAGTTTATCAAATTTTTTTTCTGTTCTCTCTGGTTGCTAAGTCATCCAATCTGATGCACCGTAACAAGAACTTGAAGCGAGACAAGGACATTATTGTTCCAAAGAGTTCCATACCCGTTCCATCCGTAGCCCATACGTCAGAGGTATTTTGTCTCCCACTTCTCAATGCCCCTGCCAGATAACGAAGATCCAACAATAAGGTCCATCAATATTTCATTATTAAATTTTATTTCAAAATCATAATAACAGTAAGCGTTTCAAAGGTTGCTATCTTCACGGAATCCTATCACTGACCTCTTGGTACTAAAGAATAGAAGAATTATTTCAAATAAAATTTGTTTGAAATAGAAAATGTTGAAAACAAAATAACTTAAGATATACCTTACTAAACTCTTTTAATTTCTGAATGTGAATTTATTTATATAAAAAAAAATTAAATTCTTTTCGTTGACTGATTCACAGAATTGAAGATTACAACAGCATTCAAAAGCCTACGAAAATATTTCTATAAAATGTTTTCTGGCATATTACATAGCACTAATATACTGTTACATGATGGTTAGAACAGCGGCGTATCCCCCCTAAAATACAGTGAACTAAGCCGGCAGCGCTTCCCTTCCCTCCCCTTGATTTGCTGGAATGGACACATTGTCGGCCTTATAACCAGCCGCAAAGTCAGAGACTTCAGCTGTCTTGTGGCAGTGAGCCACACAAGGAGTCCTCCAGCCAGGAGAAGCGAGAAGCAGAGTGCTCGGTGGCAGCTAGCCACATTGGAGCTCCTCTAGCCGAGGAAGAGTAGAAGCAGTTCGTTGGTGGCTGCTAGCCATAAGTGGATCTCCAGCCGGAGAAGAGAGAGTAGTGAAGCAGTTCGTGCTTGGGCAGGAGCCCAAAGAGGAAGCTAGTTCGTTCCGTGACAGCTAGCCACACAAGAGGGTTTCCAAGCCGGAGAACTGAGAAGAGAGACGGCAGTACGGTGACAGCTGGCCACAGAAGTGAATCTCCAAGCCCGGTAGTCTTAGCGGCCAGCCGCCGCCAACAAGTACGAGAGAAGCC
>JAFIDM010101132.1:5180-22144 GCA_023159025.1 Thereuonema tuberculata | reverse complement strand
CCGGTAGTCTTAGCGGCCAGCCGCCGCCAACAAGTACGAGAGAAGCCCGGTAGACCCAGCGACCAACTACCGCAAACTGGTACGAGAGGTTTACGATTACCTTCGCAGCAAGCCGCCGCTAGCAGTCGATCTCCAGCCGGAGATAGGGGAAGAAGAGAACAGTCCGCCCCCGTAGAAGCAAGCTGAGATTCGGTTCTCCTTCCAGGAAAGCAAAGATCCCCTCGACAACCAGGGCCGCCTTCAGACGAGAGGTTTCCAGCCGAAGCCATCATAGAAGGACTCTTAATACTGATATTTTAAAATATAAGATCCTCTTAAGACTTTTTTTTTTTAAACTAAAAGAAGCTCAGTGGCACGCCAAGTGAATTTGGCACGCCAGCAATACTTAGTGGTAATAATTAAAGAGGTGTTTAGAGCTAATTTCCCAAAAATCTATTGGTTGAAACTCCACCAAATTTGGTGTGAACACTATTTAGACCATGGGGTTTTGATTTCTAAAGAAAAAGAAACTTAGTTCAAAATTACTCACCAAGTGAAAAATGACGCTGGAAGCTACATCTGTAGAGAAAATTGGGCGTAACAAATAAATAAAGTTTATAATCAACAGTAATTTTTATTTGGCATCATTTATAGATGTGATTTAATGTTTTCCTTGCATTTGTACCAATAACTGCATTCTGTGAACAGCATTTTTGGTGTTCAGACCAAATTTGGTGGAGGACAGCCCAATTGGTTTTGAGTAATTGGGTTCGAAAGACCTCCTTTTTATTACGGACATCCGATATTTAAGAATATACATTTGTTTTCTTTCGAATGATAATCTTATCCTTAAAATAACAAATATTGGATGGTTTCACTACAGTTGAATTAAAAACTGTCGGAAAAAGAAAAGCAGCGAAATTTGATTGACGTATTTCACTTTAATTTGTTGGATTTGCGGCCAAATACATTGGAAAAAAATCATGTTATATAACAGTCGCTGTTTTACTGTTGGACCATTTTATACGCATTCAGCACATTGGAAGCAACTTAATGACAAAAAATGATGGTAGTCTAGATCTAAATATTCTGCAAATAAAGAATAATATTCGACTTTATATTTTTAGCAAATACTTTTCGAATTATTTGATTCAAATATTTCGGCTGACTTGATTTTGCAAAATATTGTAAATTCCATAATCTACAAAAGAATCATAATTGAAAAGAAATACAGTAGAACCTCATTATAACGGACTAATAGGGGATGAAGGTTGTCCGTTTTAATGAAAGTCCGGCTTATGACAAATAATTCTATATCGGTGTAATGCATCAGGGTGTACATCAATGAAAGGACAATAGCTAGCTATAAAAAGTACTTATCGACATGACTCAAAGGTTACTGAATAAAAACTGATGAGTGTGTGCGGCAATTTGTGGAATTTTAGATAATAACGAAATTAAATGATCGATAGAATTGAGAAAGCAAACGAAGGAACAACGCTACAAAGTTGCGAATCCTTCCTTGTAGCGTTGTGCCTTCGTTTGCTTACTCAATTCTTTGAATCATCGGGCACGTTAAAATTTTTTTTTCATTAAATGATCGATGTTTAATCGCTTGCTTGGAAATTTAAAACTCGTCCGATAAACATATACATCCTTTATTATTATTATATTTTTTTAAAAAACTGTCCGTTATAAGCGATGTCCGTTATAATGAGGTCCGTTATAATGAGGTTCTACTGTATATATAAGAATGTAAGTAAATAAATAATAATAATAAAGGACCTAATGTTTTCTTTGAAAACTGACTGAATCCGAAATTTGAAGGAAAAGTGGAATATTCCTAGAAGAAAATGAATAAAAGTATTGCCTATATTATACCAAATCCTTTTCTTAAATATAAACTAGAGGATTGATCCGATATTCGCTGATACATTGAAAACAAAGAGATAAGAAATGAACGGGTCCTATACACTTCCATGTAAGTATATCGATAGATAGATAGATGTTTATTTTTAAAAAGAGCCGATTACAAAACCACTTTACTTTCAAATTATTAAAAATTGTATAAAAACAAACACTAGTAATTTCTTTAAATATTCTAAACTTCTATTTTTTTTCCTTCCTCTTTCTTTCAGATTCAACTCTTCTTCATCGAATCAACAAGAAATCTACCAGAAATCAATGCTCTGGGTTTTTTCTCAGTTCAGTGTTCTATTTTAACAGGGGTAAGTTAGCTAAATATTATTAGTACATTTACAACTTTTTTTAGTTTAGATATAATGGGGAAAATTCCAAACATTATATTTTCACTACTGTGACAAAAAGCTTCCCACAATATGACGGCAATAATAAAACTCTCCCTTGAATTAATGGCAGTTGTTAGCTGATTCCAAGCTGCTGGAGTTGTTAAACCAGATTTTAGGCTGTTATGTAGCTGATATGACGACATGATTTTTTGTGATTTTTGATAAACTTCAAATAATTTTTAATTCCTGAGCTAAAGCTACATATTTATTAATTATATTAACTTAGGCCTTAAGAAGATTATTATTAAGAGACAGTTTAATATGGATGACCTCGGCAGTTTTTTCTGTCTTTTGTCTAACAGTAACTTATATTATCTGGCCTATTGGCTATAACTGTCTGATATGTGATAATTGATCGATTCCAGTACAATTTGCACTATCAAGAAGTGCATCTAATAATAATAATAATAATAATAATAATAATAAAGATCACATAATAGTAGGATGCTCCAACCTGGCAAATACGGAATACCTCAGTAGACATAATCTCACTGTAAATATAATGCATATTGGCACTTGCTAAAAAATTTGATCTCATACCGGAAAGAGAAATAGTGCCATACTACATATACAAACCACAAGCGGTACTCCAAGACGACAGAACTAGACTTTACTACAACTTGCCGTTGCACAGAGGTAAAACCATCAATGTTTTTCAAAGATTTCAACAAAGGAAAGCTTTTCTAATCGATATCACCCATCCAAATGATAACAATATCAACAAGGCGGAATCAGATAAGATATCCAATTTGGCAGAAGAATACAAAAAGATCCACAAGCTTAACTCCATCGAAATAATTCTAATTGTTATAACAGCTCCTCCATGGTGTGTCTACCTTGTCGTGGTGGAGGGGCTTGTGTGCACCAATGACCCGGAGAGCTATGCCGGCGGTAGCGTAGCTACTGGTAGGGCCTCCCAAGCCGGTTTGGTCGAAGGGTAGGTGCCAGACCAAATGACCACCCTGGTCCTCCAGGTTGGGGGTTATGACAATAGGCCTGCACCCTATTTCTTGTAAAAAATATCTCACGCAAAAAGAATCAACAAGAATAATAAACCGGATGATTTTAATGGACAGCGACTAAGGCTACGGAAAAGGACTATGATTATGGCTACCTGGAATGTGCAAGGTATTAGATCAAAATGGATGGATGTAATGAGAGAGATTGATTCGATGAGGGTCGATTTTATTGTTTTAACAGAGACTAAGAAAAAAGGATCAGGAATAGAAAAAACTGGAGAATTTATTCATTTATACTCAGGAGTTCCAAAGGAGGAAAGAGCAAAACGAGGAGTATCAGTTTTAATGAAAAAGAAATTTGAGAGAAATCTTAAGAACTTTGATGCTGTGGATGAAAGAATTTTAAAGATCAATATGGATATTTTTGGAAGAAGAATTACTATTTTGGGAATTTATGCTCCGAATAATGATGAAATTATTGAAGTTAAGAATATGTTCTATCAAAAACTGCAGGAAATTATTAATGAAATTGGAGGAACAAGAGAAATTATAATGCTGGGTGATTTCAATGGAAGAACTGGATGCAGGAAGAGAGATAACATTGTTGGAGAGTTTGGAGAGGATGTAGTCAACGATAATGGAGAAAGACTTATTGAATTTTGCAGAACTAACGATCTCAAGATTACAAATGGTTTTTATAAACACAAAGATATTCATAAATACACATGGTATCAGCATACTAGACAACTTAAAACAATTATTGACTATATAATTATTAAACAAAGGGCTCAATTAAAATTATTAGACATCAGAGTACAGAGAGGAGCAGAATGTGGCTCAGATCATTTTATGGTGCGAGCAAGACTTGCATTTCCTTATTCGGCTAATATAATTAGAGAGAAAAGAAATCCCACAGAGATGGACGATATTGATATCCCAGAATATATGTTGGAAGGATTAACAGAAGAGAGTACAAAAGGACTTTTTCAAGTAAGATTAGATGAAAAATTAGAAGAAAGGAATTATACTAATACAACCGAACTATATCAACATATTAAATCATCTTTACACCAGGCTGCAAAGGAAGCACTAGGACAAAAAAGAAAAGGCAAAAATTCCCAAAAAAACTTTTGGTGGGATAAGGACATTGAAAAGATTGTACAACAGAAAAAAGAAGCCTATTTGAGGTGGATGAGTTCAAAAAAGGAAGAGGATAGACAAATTTATAGAACTTTTAGAAATGATACTAAGAAATTAGTAATAGGGAAAAAAAGAACATCTTGGGATAAAAAATGCAGAGAAATTGAGACATATATAGGAGGAAGACGATGTACAGAGGCATGGAAATTTTTAAGGAATATTAGAAAAGAAGGTAATAATTCATGGCAAGGAATATCGGTTGAGAAATGGGAAGAATATTATAAGACTTTGCTTACAGAAACTAGAAATGAATTTCAAGTAAAAAATACACATATTGATACCATACAACAACCTATACTATTGGAACTTGAGAGAGTTAAAACAGCAATTAAAAAATTAAAGAATCAAAGAGCAAGTGGTCCCGGTGGAATATCAGCAGAACTAATCAAAAATGGAACAGATAAATTGCTAACATTAATTACACAATTATTCGAAAGATGTTTAAACGGAGAAGAAACACCAGAAGAGTGGAGAATTGGATATTTAACATCAATTTATAAGAAAGGAGACAGACAAAAATGTGAAAATTACCGTGGCATTACTGTAACAGCAACGTTTAGTAGACTGTATGGACGAATTTTAAAAGATTTTCTTGAAGAAGAAATAAGAATGAAAGAAAGTGAAGAACAAAGTGGATTTAGAGCAGGAAGATCATGTATGGATAATATATTTTGTCTTAAACAAATTATTGAAAAGGAAATGGCGGTGGGAAATCAAATTCATCTTCTGTTTATTGATCTAACGAAGGCATATGATAATGTTCCAATCGCAATATTATGGAATGTATTAAAGGAAATAAACATAAATTTTAATATTATTAGAGCAATTCAAGAACTTTACAGACAATCAAAAACAAAGATTAAAGTAGGTCAAAGATTATCAAAAGGCTTTATAACAGATAAAGAACTCAGACAGGGATGTTGTATCTCCCCAACACTTTTTAAAATTTATGTTGAAGCAGCATTAAAAGTTTGGAAAGAAAACTGCAGAGGATTGGGACTTAATGTGAAAGGAACGTCAATGTTTACTCTGCAGTTCGCAGATGACCAAGTCATAATTGCAAAGAGTAAAAATGATTTAGAGAGAATGACGATAACAATTAAGGAAGAATATGAGAAATGGGGACTATACATGAACGTTAGCAAGACCAAATATCTATGTATAGGAGGAAATGAGACGGACCTAAATCTAAATAATAACATGAAAATAGAAAGCTGTGAGCATTATAGGTATCTCGGAGTAGACATTAATAGAGAAGGCAGAGACTCACAAGAAATTAAAAACAGAATTTGTCAAGGAAGGAAGGCTATAAAACTATTAAATTCTATTTGGTGGAGTGAAGAGATCTCTAGGAAAAGAAAGTATAATATATACAATTCTATTGTAAAGAGCATCTTGTTATATGGGGCAGAGGGATGGAGAATTACGGAGACAGAAAAAAAGAAATTAGCGGCAGTGGAAATGGATGCCCTAAGAAGATCATGCAGGGTATCAAGAATAGAAAGAACAAGAAATGAAAGAATCAAAGAAATGATGAAAATAAAAGGAAACATTTTGGACGATCTTCAAAGAAAACAATTAATTTGGTTTGGTCATGTTAAAAGAATGAATGACGAAAGACTGCCCAAAATCGCTTTTGATTACAAAACTAATCAAAAAAGGAAACGAGGAAGACCACGAAAGGCTTGGATGGACGAAAAGCAATTAGAAACACTTAATTTATTAATTAAGTATTAGAAAAGCAATGAGGATTAGAAGTCTGGAAGAGGAATGGACCCTTGACCGGAAGACCTGGAATGGAGATTCTTTCGGAAGGCGGCACCTGACGCCATGAACCGAGTTTATATTATATAACAGCTACTGGACTCATACATAAAAATTAACCTAATCATTTGATCAATCTACAGTTAAACCCGGATAAAATTTTGAATGCTGTACAAAAATCAGTGATTTTGGAGACATACCGCATAATTCGCACTGTTTTGAACATAGCATCAGACAGCTTAGAATAAGGTTTGCAATTTTGGCCCTTAATTCTACTATACCGGCTGCATCGCACCGAAAACTGAAAGACAGTATAAATAAAAATAATAATAATAATAAAAGAATTTTACTACAAATAAAAATCCTTTATTATTGTTAATATTAATCATAAAACAAATCACAAAATTCTAAATGACCCTTGAACTCTCAAACAGATTAGGATTAACAGGCCATAATAAAAGATAACACAAATTACATTATATAAACGGTCTATATGAATAAAATAAGAAAAGGAGAATGAAAATAACGACAAGTGGAATACTATTAAGAAAGCATTACATTGAAAATCAGTAGCTAGCTACATTTTAGGAGATAACTTCATTTAATTTTTTTTGTTGTTCAATAAAAGTAATAAATAAATTGACTAGAGAGTTAAAATGATGTAATGCTATGTACTATTGAATTCAAATTAAATAAAAACAATAAAGCGTCGCATACTGTTGGATTCACGAATTTCAATTATACCATTTAGGAAATGATTAAATATTATAATTAATAGCAATGCCAAATAAAATTAGAAAGCACGATATTCTTATTAAAAAACGCAATAAAAATTGATTCTATTGAAACCTGTAACTATAATATTTGAAATAAATCTTTTTAACAACAAATTATTGTTAAGAGATTTTTCAAAATATTTTTTTTTTTAAATTACAATATTCAAGAAAGTATTTATTTATTTATTTATTTTACAGATCTGCGTCACCGTTTTCAACTACTGCTTTATTTTAGTCCAGTTTGGTGCCAATAAATCTGCTAATTCCACTCAACCTGAATTTAATGTAAGTTTGTGTAATAAATATTGAGTTAAAATTTTAATAAAAAGAAATGATTTTCAATATCTTTGTCTTTAAAAGCCTTTTTTTAATACTATAAAACCTTCACACTCTCTTGCACACTCTCTTGCATCACTTTAATATGTAAAAGATAATAACTGATTTGAAAGGATTTTGTTAATAAAACATTTAGTGTAACGCTGTTCCTACGCATTACCATATATTACGACTTGGTAGGTTCAAGAACGTTGTCGAAAAGCGAAAACGGTAGGATTGCGAAGCTTTGATTTATTTTTCATGCCATTATTGCACTACAATTGTTAGTGCGTAACTGACATAAATACAGCATTTGTAACTAAGTTAAACACAGTATGCATGCATTTCAGCTTGCTACAATTAATTTTCATCTTATTTGGCGAAAATGGATAGTCACAAGAAAAAAAAAAGTTTTATACAAAAAGTTTAATTTTCATAAAATAATAAAGTTTAACGTAGAATCATTTCACAATTATTATGGATGATCAGCCAGATTTACCCCTCAGAAACGACCAGCAGCATGAAACCCACAAATGCACCCGACAATGGGTCCTAACAAAAAACAAATTGGTGCATGATGGGAGTTCCGCGATTACAGAAACTAATTATCAGCACGTTAAACTTCATTTTAAAATAGATATCAATTCCATATTTCGACATGTTAAACTTCTTTTATTTAAACTTCATTTATTATGATTCTTTACATATTAGTTTCCTTTCCTTATTAAAAAAGTTACTCGTACCCGAAGATTTGAGGATTCTATGAAATCCTGTGAGTTTACAGACAATTTCTTTTTCTTCTTGTTTTTATTGGAATCCATTGCCAGAAGCGGTTGGGGGTCTTTATTGTTTCTGGTCTTATTATTGAGGGCTAAATATGACTTATGATCATTGAAACAGTTATTCCAGATTTCTGTTAAATGACAAAAATAATTTTTAAGTAATAATAATCTTTATATATCCATAATATTAATCAATTCTTCAGTCATCCATTCTTTCCTATTGTTTTTTTCTTGGATTCTTCTCTAAAACAATTTCTAAAATTCTTTTAACAAATAGAAGCATTTAGCCTTCTTCAACTGGAACTATTAGTGGATTTATTGCAATTATTCCACTTAGAATTAAACCACTATTGAAAACATGACACATTGTATTATCTGATGATTAAACACAACCTGTTGTCATCTATATGTTGCCTCACCACGAAAAAATGTATCAGAAATGTAAGATTCAATCAATATCCAAAATCCATTTTCCATAGTTGTAAGTTAATAAATTCCATAGTTATTTCTGTTTTTTTACAGTCCAAGTTAAACCACTGATGCTAAAGTTTCTGTTTGATCTCTACATCAAGATATCCTTTCTTTTATACATAATACACTTTTCTGAATGACAATTTTTCTATCTCCTTGCTGTCCATTCATGTCAAAGTCTGAAACAGAAACTGCTTAAATTAACAAACATTCGCAAAGATTAATGGTGCTGAGATATCTACTGCATATTTCCGAGTGTACTTTGGTAGGAACGTCAATTTAACTCTAAAAATAAATTAGGATTTTTACAGTCTTTAAATAGTACGACGTTTCTATCTTCTTTTTTATTTTTATGAATATGAGTTCCGTGTTAAATTGTCATTATGTTAATTGCTGGTATTTCTTCATAGACCTTAACTGCAGCTTATGCGAATTTGATAACTCACAAAACAATTCGAGTAAAATAGAAATCGTACATTTGTGATAAATAAGAAAATAGTGATTATGATGAATTACCATTACTTCTTCCAATTCTTTCTTTTAGTAAGTAAAGTGAATACTATTTATTTTTAAAAGCCTCAACCGTAGTTGAGAATTAAAGCTTTCTTACTGTTAAGTAAGAAATAATCTTTTAAAATTACATGAAGTATAAAACTTTTCTTTATAGGATTCCATTTATTCTGAAAAGTGGAGAACTTATTTTCAAAAGATATCCGCATAGCATGATGCAGAAGTTCTTGATTTAATTTGAATTCAGTTTAATTTAAAACTGGATTTAAAACAGTTGTTGTTTCATTTTTCTGTGGAACTTTCATGGAATTGTATAAGAATTATGCAGTAGCTGATAACAGTAGCCGTAATCTGGAAAAAAATAAAAATCATTAATTACAATCAAACAAAAGTGCAAAAGAAAAACCTTAAAAAGAAATTAAACAAGTAACTAAAAATACAGGGTTATTCAAAATGATTGTCGGGGTTTTAAAAAATCGTCTACAGTAGTACAAATGGATACGAAGATGACACCTTGTTTATTGTCTAAGAAAACTCAACAATTACAGACATCAGTAGCAGGCACTCAGTAGTTCCGCGGTTGCCCGCCTGGAGTCATTGATTGCAAATGGCGGCCAATGGTAGGGAGAAGGCGTTTTTCACTTTCGAATATCATCACAGTCTTTCCATTACCGTTGTCCAAAGGCAGTTTCATACGAAATATAGGTAGGATTCTGCCTCCGACAATTCCATTCGCAGATTGTAAGCATAATTTGTGGAGACGGGATGCCTGTGTAAGGGAAATAAGTGGGCGTCCCCCATGTCTAAAGAGAAAAATGACCAGCCTTCAGAGCAGTCTTCCAACATAGTCATACCAAATCCACTGTGAGGGACAGCAAGGAACTCAACATCCCGCAGTCTACAGTGAGGCGTATGTTACAGAAGCGTCTAACCATATCGCCTAATGAACCATATCGCCTAATGCTATTGCAAGCATTAACACCTGATGACCACTACCGCAGAAACTTTTCTGCACGGAACTGCAACAATTGATAGCTGCAAATTGTTTTTTCTGACGGGCTTATTTGCATCGATGAAGCAACGTTTCATTTATGTGGAAAATCTGTCAATTGCGAGAATAACATATTAAATTTCCAGTCGTTTCGATATGAGTGTTTTCAGTGTGGAGTAGAGACTTGTGACTGCGGTGTGGGTCCATGAGCGGCCACATAGCGGGAAAACCATGCGATCATCATGCAAGATTTCAGGTCATGTTTTGGTAAGATGTCCCTTAACTTAAGAGATAACTTGTGAAGTGCGAGAAAAAAGCTTTCAGCACGAATGTATCATAGACGCGAGGGGAAGTGGAAGTCCGTCCACCCTGCATTCACCCTTTTGTGCAGCCGTCGCCGAGTCAGTGACTCGATCGTCGATGAAATCAACATAAAAACTTGCCGCCGAGTTGCAAGTGCCACGATCAATAATGCCCGACAATATGAAGAAAGACTTGGAAATGAAACTTTTTCGCCCTGTGACTGTCAATGAATTAACATACAGGGGTTTGAACAGGCGCCAATTCCATGTGCCTTATTTCGGCCAACATTTCCAACATGTGCGAGGCAGAAGAAACTTATCTTTACTGACAAATGAGCCATACTTCGCAGTTCAAATCGGAACATCTTCTGAGCTAAGGAGAATCTTCATTTTTATCAAGAACTTGAACAGAACCCTCCGTATGTGATAATGTAGACGGGCCTGAATGCAGATCATCTGTTTGGTTTGGTTACAAGTGGCAGACATCCTGAACACTGTCTAATTCCATCAAGATTGTGCGCTGGCACATTTTGCAGTTGATGTACGCGACTGACTCGACAACACGTTTCCATATCGTTGGTTTGGACGCGGGACAGACAGTCGCCTGCATCGTTGTCTTGGCCCCCACGCAGTCCAGACCTAACCACGCCAGATAATGCGTTGTAGGGCTTCATTAAGGAGAGAGTGCAACAGCGCCGATGTGCTTCCGACAACGTTTTAAAAGCTGTTGTTTGCGCCACCTTCCAAGAAGTACGCCGGAAATATTCTCAAGATGAACAATAGAATAGGGCGCCGCATTAGTCTCTGCAGAGATCATGGCGGAACTAACACTGACGTTCTAGATGCGTAATAGGTACATTTCTCTTCATACTTCATAAATATATTCATAATTATAGCTTAACAATAGGTGTAATGGGACTTTTCGCCCACACTGTACAACAGATGGTGCCTCATCCCATTTCCAATGGGACATCAGGGCAGTTTCAAACCAGCACCTTTAACAAGGCTGGACTGGGCACGGAATCGATGGTGATGAGACTTCCATCTTGGCCACCGCGTTCACCGGACTTAAAACCATGAAGATCTTTTTTCTCTGAAGCTACGTAAAGGATCATGTCTTTGCCCCCCACCTCTACCTACAGCCATCCTAGAACTGAAGGTTAATTATTGAGACCGCCATTGGAAACATCACCGCTGATACGCTGGAGCTTGTGTGTTTGGAACTGGACTATCGTGTCGATGTCTGCAAAGTGACACACAGCGCCGATATTGAGTATTTATAATACATGTCTGTAACTTGTTGAGTTTTCTTACACAATAAGCAAGGTGTTGTCTTCGTATCGCATTTGTAATACGAGTGATGGTTTTTTTTAAAACTCCGACAATCATTTTGAATAACTTGAAAAATGAAGACAATGACACCTTGAACATAAAGATTAAAAACATATATTACACTTTAAAACGACTGGCTACGCTACCATTATTTTATACAGTAGCATTCTCAACTAAAATAACAAGATACAACTTAGTGCTTAAATACACTCTGGTGGCTCGTGACTGTGAAGTTAGGTGAAGAGCTAGTAGGAAAATAATTATATAATAATATATAATAATACATATGTTATAAATATATTATATATTATAATAATATATATATATATATATATTATTATATATATATATATATATATTATAAATATATTATATATAATATATATTACAATAAAAAATATTATAATAACTTCCTTCTTATCTTCGTCTTTCCAACGTGAAAATGATGTTTCTAATAAAACACATACTATATCATAAACAGAATTCATATTTAATATAGCTTAGCACTACGAAACAAGCCACTGGAGAAGAGAACATGGTCCTCTGCTACTTCAACTTCACCCGTACAGCGGTGACGTCACGGTTGTCATAGCAACCATCGCCTCGATTGTCGATCGAAACTCCGCCCCTGAGGTAGAGAAACTCGAAAACGAGGCAACATACGTGATAAGGAAAATAAATTTTTCTTTATAATAATTGTTATATTATAAATAAATAATATTATTTTATTACAAATAATTGGTGAAGTGCCACTTCACCTACTTCCCCTGAATAGCCGCCACTGATACACTTTTAAAACAGCGCAGAAATTCAATAAACCAATCAGAATTTAAAACTTTACAATCAATCAGCCATTTAATAGGATTCATTTTGAATAACTTTGAATTCTCGAATTCTTCTTATAATAACTTGTTTTGGAAAATTCATCTATTCTATGTTTTTCTGTCCTGATTTACTTTCATTCGTTTTTTTTGCTATAAATATGAAATGTCGAAATGGGAATACTAAACCGAATAAAAGTACGTGAAACAAAAAAAATCCGATATTTATATTTTTCGGAAACAGAATATTTGTTTGTATTTCTTATACCCAATTCCTCAGAGAACAATGCAAAGCAGGAACCAGTAACAAATTAAGAAATTTAAGAATTGGACTTACAGATTAAGAAATTTTAATAATTGATCATTTCTGCATCAATTAGATGTGAGAACCATACTATCGTAGGTGCATCAATTGTCTAATACAATATATCGAGAACGCCAAAGGATTCTGATTCTTTGAATACCACATTTATTCGTATCTTCAATTCTCTCTAATCTCATTTAATTCTATTCTTAAACTTTTTGCAATAAAATCTACTAATTAAGAACTGATTTCTTAACTTTTTATTTTCAATTAAAAATATCCTGTTCGAGAATCAAAAACAGTAATATTTTATAATGACGCCTTCTGTCATGTTTCAATGAAAGTAAGACTACATAATAGACTACGTAGAACATCTCTTGACCATTTACCAAAGCTAATTATTTTTAGTTACAGTAGAGCCCCGATTATCCGCGGGATTGGGTGGCAAGTGCTTCGCGGATAACGAAAATCGCGGATAACCCAAAAAAGACTAAAAATGAGGTGTAAACACGAAAAAAATATTTCACCATTAAAAGCTACTATTTATTGTACAAAAAACATAATATGTAAAACTTTCAAAATATGTACAGTAAAGCAGAAACCTTTGCTCTATGTTTGCATCCACAAATTCCGAGAAGACCTATAGGATCACGATGCACAATAAACCTCTCAGTAATTTTCGACCTTCGCACTGTAGGGCCTATTGTATTTTCCATGTTGTTGGCTTGGATTAAAATTGTTTTTTTTTTTTGAGGTTCGTAATTAAAAAATTTTTTTGCGGCACTCGATGATAATCGGTGCTCTACTGTATTTATCGAGGGTCTCAAGCCAAAAGGTTCTATATGTGTTTTGCCTAATTTTTATCCATACAACTTTGCGGCACAGAGAAAGCTGGAAGAAGCAAAAGAAGTGAAAATTGAACCTTTTGGAACAATCAGCTGACAGGCTAGAACTAGTTTTTCAAACAAAACCTTCTAGCACACGACAGAAGTCGCCAAAATAAACCATTTAGCACACAGAACTAAACTTTATCAAAAGTGCATATAGAACCTTTTGGCTTGAGAACATTGTTATGTTTTATATATATTATATACATATTTCCGTTAATCTCAGTAATGTCTAGCTTTTATCTTTAATTCAAAACAAATATTATATAAGAGAATAAATGAAGGGCAAGTTAAAAGACCAATGAAAACAAGAAAATAATAAATACAATAAAGAAAACAACTTGTTACTAACTAATGTAAAAATTACAATCTGGTAATTTTGAAAAAAAAAAAAAAAGCCTGCAATGATAATAAGCTATAAGTAACTGATTTAACTGAATATGCGAAGTCTTATTATTACACTAGAATGTTCTTCTCTTTTGTTTGTATGTTTGTACGCTCATCACGCTAAAACGGGTGGACAGATTTTCTTAAAAGTTGCTAGTTTCTTAATGAGAGTTCATTTATTTTGATCTCTACTGCCATCCTTCAAAAATAACCCTCAAAATTCCTCGTTACAACGATTGGATGATTTCTTTGAAATTTCATACGATGCTTATTTTTAACGGCTCAACTTGAGTACGATTATCTGGCTTCCACCGTCTCCCCCACTCCTCAAAATTAAACTCCTTCCCTAACCCTAGTATTCAAATTCAACCACCATTACTTGATTGTATATCTAGTTTATAATTATTTTTCTCTTTCATTTTATTAATCATAAAAATTATATTAATAAATCAAGTAAATACTTACTGATACAATACTTTAACGTGTATTCTTCATATTACGTGGGTCTTTTAAAACCACCACACATGTAAAAGGTTAAAAATAAAGTTATTGACAATAAAAATCACTACCTGTTTCTCGAGCTCATGAATGTTGCCCGCTTCGTCAGGACCTTTTTTATGTGTGGTGGCTTTAAAGGACCCATTAAATAATTACTGATGTTATTAATGTTTTCTGTAGACTGAAGTATCCTAAGACACTGAGATCAAGTGGCCGACCAGTCAATTTGAACAGAAACAATTGTATCTAAAAATACGATACGATATTCGGAATTAAAAAGATATATTTTCTTACATTTTGATTAAAAGTAAAGTCTTGATGTAGGTACGAAAATCTTACAACAAATCTACAAAAAAAAAAACAGTCTTTTCAATATTTGATCAAAAGCTTTAAATATTCTATTTCTGGGAATATCTGTTACATCAAATTTTTGCTAATTTTTTATTAAAAACTGCAAATTATTTAGAAAAGAGAAATCACCTTTTTTCATCAAGCATCTTTAGTAGAATATATTATATTTTTATAATTGAAAAAAAAAAGCCCAGTAACTTAAAATTTTTTTATAATTTTACTGGGAAATAGTTAGTTGTAGTGCTGCATTATTTTAATCAAGTTAACTTTTATTTCAAATTCTGGCATAATGAAACCGATTAATGTTTCAGATGCATACTTTCAGAGACAAACGCACACAAAGTAGAGAAACAAGGGATTGTTAAAATTTTAAAATTCTTTAATACAATATTCATTAAGGGTAATTTGTTGATCAACTACATATGTTTGAAACATGGGTAAATATACTTTACAAAACCTAACTGTTTCTATCCTCAATGTGCATAGTGTTATTCAACAATATATATTATTAAACAATGGTTGGCCTAACAGCTCTAAACCTCAATGTAATTATTTCCGTAAATAAATTACTTACAAATATAAAATATCTATACTGGTTTTTGCACCTATGTATAAGAATTAATAATCTTTAATTCTCAATAACCAATAATGGCAAATTCACTCATGTGTGTTAATACATGGTAAGTATTTCTATAATATGTATCAATTAACTTTTCAGGTTTTTCCCTTGTATGAATTAAACAACTACGATCTCACTAGAATAAAGATTAATTATCTAAATACACACAATAGTCTTATTGTACTTGTATTTCTTCTAATCTTGAATTGCCACTAAATAAATAAATAAATGTACTCACAGTATGATGTCTTCAAGAGATGAAACATAGCTGGCACACTTTTCACTAAATAAAGCTTCCATGATATGCTAAGCAAATATTACTTTAGCTGATATCACTAATTAACACATTATTTAATTACAGGCCATATTCACTAATTTTATTTCACACTTGCACTGTCGTATGCGTATCCTTATACGAGCTAGTGCATATTATTATTCTGAATACGAACTCTGGATTCACTTATAAATTTTCGAACACACATTCAGCTCTTGTTATCACTTCCAGCTTGAGTACAATGACGTTGTCCTTTCACTTGTATGAATTGCTCCTGCTTTATCTTTAATTTTGGATTCCTCCTTAGCGTGACTAATTCTTCAGATATCATATGGTTTATCCTTACTAATGATATTCATTCCATTTAATAGTTCCATAACTTTACTCTTAATGTAATCCCTATTACAATTCGGAAACAGTTTATGGATACGGGTAATAACCTTCTTCTACCTTCCGCAATATTTAATCGGGCCGCTCCAGGTAACTTGAAGTTTACTTTAATCCTTCTGCTAAAATCGCTTCTTCATTTCCAATCAGTCGAATACGCTTCTTCAAATAATTGTTAACCAAAATAAATGATATAGTGAAACGATTCAGTTCCCTGCTACAGCTTACTTATTGCTATTACCTACTAGGAAATTGACTCTTCCGTTTTGGGATTCCTTTAACTTATCCAATCCTAAATTTCATCGAACTCTTTCCGATTGAATTTTATCGTTACTATTTCCTATATTTCTTCTACGAATTGCGTCCTTTGAATATTCGTAAATAATATTATATTTCCTTTCGAAATATTCACGGCTTTCGTCAGTTCAGCCTCGGTAACTCTCCGTACTTGCTGAGTCTTCTGACTTCTTAAATTAACGAGCAGGCTTTAGTAAATGTTCTTATACAACTTACTTGAATTTTGTTGACTGCGACTTCATAATACTTTCTTCCATAGTTTGGGCAGTAACTTCATTACTTTGAACTTCCCGCTCTTCGATATTGGAGACATTCGAACAGACGCAACCTTCCTCTCTCGATTCGACAATCGATCTCAACTTTACTGCGTCATAACACACACACTTCTACGTCATTACACTTACCGTCGTCTGACGTCATCAAAACTCGAATTTTCATTGAAGAAAAAA
>JAFIDM010101131.1:0-38865 GCA_023159025.1 Thereuonema tuberculata | reverse complement strand
AGGTGGCAGAGGCCACAACACTATCTCCAGCCCCGGAGATAAGCAAGGACAGTCTGACGTTCAGTCGGGTGGCAGAGGCCACAACAGGTTCTCCAGTCTCGGAGAAATTAGAAGCCAATTGCGGGGAAGATAGTCCTCACCCGCACTCAGAAGAGGGACTCCGGTAAAAGCAAACCGTAGCCGAGGAAGTGAAGCCAATTGCGGGGACGATAGTCCTCACCCGCACTCCGAAGAGGGACTCCGGTAAAAGCAAACCGTAGCCGAAGAAGAGAAGCCAATTGCGGGAAAGATAGTCCTCACCCGCACTCAGAAGAGGGACTCCGGTAAAAGCAAACCGAAGCCGAAGAAGAGAAGCCAATTGCGGGGAAGATAGTCCTCACCCGCACTCCGAAGAGGGACTCCGGATAAGTCAATCCGAAGTCGACGTGGAAGCCAGCAGGACCGGCCCGATCATAGAAGCCATCAGGACCGGCCCGAACGGAGAAGACAGCAGGACCGGCCCGATCGTAGAAGCCATCAGGTCCGGCCCGAACATAGAAGTCAACAGGACCGGCCCGAACGTGGAAGCCATCAGGACCGGCCCGAACGTGGAAGGCAAACAGGACCGGCCCGAAAGGAGAAGTCACCAGTCTCGATCGATTCCTCAGTTCATCATTTGTGAGACCTGTATTGATAGCATTATCCTTTACTGAATAAATTCTCTGATTTATTTTAAAACTTGCTCTTGTCGCATTCAATCCCCCAGCGCCACCGAACCCAGCCAAAAAGTTCGGTAGCAATATGTTCTAAATGTTTGCCGATACGACAGACACACAGTTCATACCATATGAATGGCTGTAATACTCAACTAAAAATACCTTCTCTAATGTGCTCAAAACCATTATTGCCTTGACTGATTTAAAACTTAATAACAGTTACTATACAATTTATATTCAAAATAGACTCCGACATTCAAACACACCCTATCATCAACGGGGATATGAAATGTTTCACTACTGTTTGTTTTGCTCAATACTGTGAGTCATCCTGACGAGACAAGATATTGAATGTTGACATAAAAATATTTTGAAAGAGCACATGAGAAATTTTATTTTATAAAATATATTTTCTATTCTATAGCAAAGTCAATGATTTTAACAATAAGAAAATAGATAAAGCCAATACAAGTGATAAGTTTAATTTTTACTTTCTTTTTTAGTTTATTAAGGAAAATTTTTTTTTTCTATATCAACAGGGAATTAATAGTGTGTATGTGGTTTCCTTTTACCCACATGAAATAATGTAAATATCTAGCATATTAATAAACTTGATTTAGAAAAGAAGTTATGTGTTTCACTGCTTACCTGACTCCATGAGGTGCATCAGCAACTACATGAACTTCTAGAGTGATTGAATCATCCCTAATGTATCCTTTTTCAGGGTCAAGGACATCCTACAATAACATAAAAACTAAATTAATATTTTACACAATTATATCTATAAATGACGATATATGAATTCAATATACAAAGTGTTCATAATTAAAGTTAACATTTCGAAAAGCTGTAACAAGAGAACCAATCAGCGGAACGACTTCATATTTCACATGAAGGCGTCCATGGCAATGGAACTTTGTTTAGAGCAAAACCAAAAATTTTAGTTCCGAAGGTGGCCACTAGGGTAATACATGGCACTGCAATACTGCAGTGGGTTCACGATTCGTTGTATGCTACACAAGGACACGTTCGGTATGGCTTCCCCAGGTATCGGCAATGTACTGAAATTGCAATATTGAATGCTCAACCACAGCCTGAAGTTGTAACTCGTAATGTTGTAAATATAGCGTGTAATGCTGATCTTCAGATCCTCTACGTTGACTAGATGTTCACAATAAACAAGGTCTTTGAGATACCCCCACAGCCAAATGTGCAATAAAACTATACACATAGGTTACGTACATTAATACTTCTAATGTATGAGGGTCGATCAGAAAAAAAGTTTACAACTTGGATATTAGGATCACACAGCCTACATGAAGAATGCAACAATAATGGCAGGAGATTTTTGGTTTCACTATCTTTAAGAGAATGACTATCAACAGTACTTACTTCTCATATAGTGCATGAAGAAATCGGCTGATGGAAAAGAAAATTACACAGACTATGCACTATAGATTGAACATAGGGATCTGATATGATGAAAGTACAATGTTATAGTTATGTGGATATAGATTCAGACTAATTTGAGTACGAATCAAATACAGACAGGAAATCTCATTAACAAAAATGAATAGGGAAAAAAAACAAAAACAATTTTAATGTACTATATAGCTAAAGAAAGATAAAGACATGGCAAAATGATACAGAATTAAAAATTATGTAGCAGCATTATACAGTAATTGTTTAATGTTGTTACAAAAATTCTACACGGACAATACTTCATTATATTCACCTATACAATCATGTGTGTAATTAGCGTAATAAACTGTAACTGATTATTTTTAAATTGTGAAACTCACTGCAATAATTCTTATGACTAATGAGAAAAATTCCTAATTTATTCAAGTGATAAAAGTGACTACTTACATTCCATGCCATAAAATGACTGAAACCCCAATCATTCTCTTTACTATAAAACAAATGCTGGATTTCTGAAAGTAAAATAATTACAATTAATAAAAAAAGTTATCAACTTAAAATCAGTATTAACATATTTTACAACATAGGAAAATTTCCAGTTCTTTTTTGCCGATAATATTATTTTAATTTTTAAGTTACTGAACCCTGTATCCTTACGAATTACGTATTAACATGTGTCTTTTATTGTAATCCACTGTGCTATTATATTAAATATGATATTAATGTGTAATGTATTATTTAATTCAATAATTTTCCTTTTCTCCCCTTCAAGATTACAGGAGAAGGATTTTTTTTTAATTTTTTTAATAAATCAGTAAAAACAATACATTAAAAGCTATCACATACTACAATTAATTACATACAATAAACTTGTATTAATGTCATAATAAATGTCATAATGATCATAATAAAACTGAGAAATGTAAAAATAGAAAATTTTGGTCTTTAATTTTTTTTTAGTCCTGACTGTATTCTTCTCCTCATTTTATGCCATGTAACATTTTAAGATTACTTCCAATCTTATCAATTTGATAAAGAAAATCTAAAGATAACTGACCAGGAAATTCAATTATAGAAACAAAGTAATAATCATAATAAAAAGACTACTTACTTCTAACAAAAGGGTCGCCACCCTCTCTTTGACTAAGAAGCCGCAGTTCTGCCATGGCATTACAGGACCATGAACTATAACAAAAAAAATCAATGCAAAGATATTAATTAAGCGAATGGTGTAAACTGAATGATCTGAGGTCAACCCAAGAAAACTATAGAAGGTATGACAATTACCTGTATTAAATTCTTCGCGATTCAAAAAAAAAAAAAAAAAAAAACATTATCATGGTGCAACATACAGCACTTGTTTATGATCCTTATGATCCAATTTATTTACTAGATTGTCAATCTGTCGCAAAATCAATTGGAAGCTGATATTTAATAGCTTCAACCTACCACTAAGCATTTCAGCTTTGTAGGGAAAATATTTTTAAATTATTGGTATTATAACATTTTAATGGTAACATAAAAGTGATTTTTTTTTTATTATTATTATTTATTAGTTGCCTCAACCAAAATCATTAGGAATTTCTCACTCTACTCAAGCTCCAAAGATCAACAGCTTTACCGTTTCCTTGTTCACAGATGGATTTTAAAACTGCATCTTTACAGGTTTTCTTCATCTGATGTGTATTGATTGATTAACAAACATTAGACCAAACTTTGTTTCTCATGTGGGTTAAAAAAAAAAAAAAAAAAAGACAGCAGTGGAAGTTGAGACTTACCTGGATTCCGATTCACCATTACATTGGAGAAAAAACCCAAGGCTCCTTGTGGGCTGCCGGTCCTGGCCTTGATTTGTCCGAGGCATAACCATTATCTTCCTGTTAATACAAAAAATAAAAAAATTAATAAACAATCCATCTGAAAGGGTTACATCTTATCTATGGTAATGTCTATTTACTTTCACCTTAAATGCAGAACTGTTAGACTTATTGACTGTCACATTTCTTAATACTATTCTATAAATTTTGTTCATTATAGCAAACTAATTATTTCTCAAAGTTTCAAGATAATAAATCTCTCAGCTAAGTTTCATTCAGAAAAATGACCAGCCCACACTATTTATCCATAAGCCTCCTTAGGTAAAAAATATATAGAATTACATCACTGCTAAAAAAATAATTCCAATTAATAAGGGGAAAAAACTGCCTAATATTCTGTAAAACAAAAAAAAACTCATTCAAAGAAATCTAGCAGAAAAAAAGAGTGTATTTTCCAAATATGAAATACCATTTCATTTACACTGTACAGCTACTTGAAATAGGACAATCACATTTAAGATCTATCAAAATTTCAATCTCTACCAAAAGCAGTTATACAGGACTTCATTGAAAATGACTTCAATTCTTATATGAAATCCATTTCTTAGAAATTACAGTAAATGTAGAAATGCTGTCTAAATCACAGATCTCTTAATGAGATTCAAACTGACAAGATATTTCAATTTTTCCTTCTGAAACCAAATTGGTTCAAGAATGACTGTTTTAGAAGAACTAACTGATAGGAAAAAAAAAAAATCTGATCATTCTGATCCAACCCCAAAAAATGTAGAATCGGAACATAACTGTGATATAAAGCCAAAAAGCAACTTTTTGTACATTTTGCTTCAGCCTTGAATTTCAGCCATCATTTTGGTTTCTATGGGTTTCAAGCACATAATCTATTTAATTATAAATAATTTTAAATATTCCAGTCATCTTGCTCACATTATAGCATAGCGACTGATAAAATCATAGGAAAAGAAAAATAATCAAACACTGTAGGTTAAGAAAGCTATTCTTTCCAGCTGGGCCCAAATTCTAATTTGATTTTAATGATTTTTACTTCCTTTGCCATGAATATTAAACATCCAAAATATCGTAATATCTCTCTCTCTGAACATCACCTTTCTGCTTGCAATAACTTTTGTTTTAAAAAAAAAAAATCAGCTTTGCACAGATCACACAATACTTCAAATATAACTGATGTTTGCAATTTAACTAATAACATCACTTTACATTTAAATTGTAACACTTCTCCACTATATTATTAAAAAATATATTAAAAGTTAAATGATTGAACTTTAATAAATAATTGGCATTTCCAATAAATATCTTTATACCAAGTTTATAATATTTTTCTCTATTAATCTATTAAGAGCTTCTTCTGGCTTTATTTTAAAAAGATTATTTATAGACTGAACTTTAACACCATAAAAACATATGGCAAATAAATAGTTACAGGGTGTCTACAAAATCTGAATTAAAAAAATTCCCTGATTTTTCCCTGATTTCATGAACAATTTCTTTTAAAATTCCCTGATAATTCCCTGATCTGTTCAACCAAAAAAAAAACCAATCTGTTCAACCAAAAGGGAATTTTAAGTAATAATTGCAAAATTCCCTGATTTCCCTGATTCTGTAGACACCCTGCAGTTATAATAAGGATGAAAATAGAATGAAACTTCTAACGACAAATTAAAATAGGAATTAGCTAGAATATTTCAATATAAACTGATATTCTCCCAAGCTTCAAACATGGGCAAATGTAATTGTTTTCTAATTTATAAATTATATAATAGTCTGAGGGAGTAGTGTCCCTTGGCACTGGTTTTCATTCCAGAAGACAGAAATTTGAGACAGGCAGGCAGTACACAGGTAACAGAGCTGTGGCCACTGGTGGGAGATACACTCTCACTCGTTCTATGGGATGTTTTCCTCTGATTCATTCTTCTTCAATGCTTACATCTGTCATTTCTGTTAGCTGTCAATCATCAAAATATACCGTTGTCGTAACTGCGTGAACTGCAGTGAGGATCAAAAAACACAAATTGAAACTTTGCTAATCATGTGAGTAACCTCCAAGGCGAAACATATCACAAGTGTGTAATAAGATGGGTTAGTATGACAATTGGGGCCCCACATAGACTCAGTGGAGATTGCTTATTGTAAGTCAGAAACAGATAAGGAACTCTACAAACAATGAATTAATGTAAAAGCTTGGCCTCATCTATTTAATGCTACAAGTACTGGAGCCATTTCTCAAATAGGAGGAAAATACAATGGTCATCACTGCATGAGACAGTACCATACATCTTGGTAATAGGAAGAAACTCGATTTAATTTATATTTTCTCTATTTGTTGTATAACTTTTCTATTTCAGGTTGCAAAATGATTTATGGGCAAAGATTTGTTATAATCTTAATTTTGTATTTAATATATATTACTTGTTAGTATAATCCTTACAGGATTTCATTAAAAATAAAAAGATAACGGCAATTAACTGCTTTTTCCTTATTGGTCTAATACAAGACACTGCAGTGTATTGGGGTCATGTTTCGTTAAGGTCATCTGACCAACACTAGTATTTGTCATAATTCTTTAAACAGAATTATTTTAATAATCATTTGTAGATTTTTTTTTTTTTTTTTGTTTCTTCATTTAGAATATGCTTATTTTTTCAAGTTATTGCCAGTATTATTGTTTATTTGGAGCCAGCAAAAGAATAATAAAAATTGCTATCCATCCAGGGGTATATTTTGGAAAGAAGCACTTATCTCAAAAAAAAAAAAATTCTTTATTCCACTGGGTGCTTCTTTATCCCTGTTCATCTATTCCATTCAGTATTTGACAAAGGCTGCAAATGACCATATGAATATTTTTTTATTTGTCTCATGGTATTCGGATGAAAAAAAATTGTTACTTTTTTCTGAAAAAGTTGCCCATTTAATTGTAAATTTTTATAAGGAGATGCCCAAGAAAGATTAAGAACAAATACTGATACTTAAAAGAGTTTACATCTACCTTCAAACCTAACTTATTACTTACCATGGAAGATTCCTCACAAATGTTGGAGGACTAAGTTGTGTATCTTTCAGTTTACTAAAGTTATGAACTGTGAATTTGAAAGTGGCTTCAGATCGGGCTTCGTCTAAATTGAAAAAAAATAAATAAAATAAATACTAATATTTTTTTCCCCTAAATTACAAAATATAAACTGCTAATGTTAAAATGTGCAACGGAGAAAACATAGATGTAAGAGTAAAGTATTTTGAGACTATCTAGAATTTTGTTGTAAGGTTAAGTTAAATTATTAGAAATAAAAAAGCAGAAGGAAGGAGCAAAATTAAACCTTAAGACACATCATTTATGTGATCACTTTTGGGATTCACAAGTATAATTTTCCCGATTAGTAATACATTTATTGGTCAATGGACAACATTCCGAGTATCCTAAAGTAATACAAAAGTTTTTACTGAAATCCTTTTATTACCAGAGCATCGATTTAGATGTGTTTTAATGTCACTTTTAATGTCTATTCTGTATCATTTTGGATCAAATTACTTTTACTCTGATGAAATGATTTATTTAAAAACCTAAAAAAAGGTATCAGAAGGCTAAATGGATTGTGTAAAAATGTGTGTGTCTGGCTGTATAATATAGCCTTCAACCTATGGGAGAAAATTTTATCCAGTAATAGCTAGTTATCATAGGACAAATGTTTTGAATTGTTTCATTTAAAGTGAATTTTCACTCTATTGTAGCCCAATCATGGACATAGGCCAAACAAAGAAAACACATGGTTTTTTTGCTCACTAGCTCAAGTAGAGGTTGTAGTGATGAAGAGAGAACAAAGGGGATAAATAGTTTGAATTTTCTCGGATATTGTGGCTATCTTACAAACAACATAAATACAGTAAAATTAAATACTGATACTAGTTATCTCAAAATAAA
Organism: Thereuonema tuberculata; assembly: GCA_023159025.1. Classification (NCBI taxonomy): domain Eukaryota; kingdom Metazoa; phylum Arthropoda; class Chilopoda; order Scutigeromorpha; family Scutigeridae; genus Thereuonema; species Thereuonema tuberculata. Next base: position 30,979 of record JAFIDM010101131.1, on the reverse strand, counting down.
ATACAGGGTTATTCTAAAAAATTGACCCAATTTACTTAATTTATATTTAATGGCATATAAATTGGACATGAACAATCTACATACTAATAAAAAGGGGAAGTTTCAAAGTTTGTTAACACAGGTTATAAATGTTCAGTGTGTCCCTCCCTCTGCTGCACGGCAAGCATCTAAGCGGTGGCCAAACTCATCCCACACGCGAATAAGCATGTCTTGTGTTAATGAGTTCACTGCAGCAGTGACACGGGTCGGCCAGAGTTGTTGGTAGAGGTGGGACATAAGCAGCCTCCTTAACAAAGCCCCACAAGAAAAAGTCACATGGCGTGAGATCAGGAGACCTCGGTGGCCAGAAGTGTAGAGCCAGCTCTTGATTTCCCATGCGACCAATCCATCGCTGAGGAACAGATTGATTTAAAAATCCTCGGACATCAAGGTGCCAATGGGGCAGAGCTCCATCCTGTTGGAAAATGAAGTCTTGTGAATCTTCGGTAAGTCGAGGAAAAAAACCATTGTTCCAACATGTCCAGGTACGTTATTCCACTTAGTGCTTTCCTCAAAAAAAGAATGGTCCATAAACTTTTGTCCGTGATAAAGCACAGAACACGTTTAGCTTCGCCGAGTCTCTCTCATGTTGCAATGTTGTAGGGGGATTTTGCAGACCCCCATATGCGAACATTGTGTCTATTCATTTTTCCATTAAGATGGAACATAGCTTCATCACTAAAAATTAAGCGCAGTAGAAACACCTCCATCATTTCTAGCATATTAACATGAAATTCACTTTACTTCGTCATTCTTAAGGAGAGCCTGCACAAGTAGTAGGTGATAGGGCTTGTACAGCAAAAGCCATCTCAAAACTGCCCATACAGTTGGTTGGGGTATTCCCAGTTCTCTACTAGCTCTATTGGTTGACTTTCTTGGACTACGAACAAAAGTGTCTTCTATTCATCTGATGTCATTGTCTTACACACGCGGTCGGCCTGGGCTTTTTCCTTTGCAGAGACATCCAGTTTCTTGAAATTGCTTAAACCAACGGCTTATGCTTTTCCTAGTTGATGGCTGAATGCCGAATCGGAGACGAAACACCCACTGCACTGCAACTGCCGACTCACTTCTTGCAAACTCAAGAACGCAGAAAACCTTATGCTGCATAGTAGCCATCTTACTCACAACTGACAGTGACACAAAATGCCTGGCTATTGGCACGAATATCCTAGCGGCCGTTTACGCAACTATCACTGCCCAAGTGGTGGGAAAACAAAACTTTGAAACTTCCTCGTTATTAGTATGTCAATTGTTCATGTCCAATTTATATGTCATTAAATACAAATTAAGTAAATTGGGTCCATCTTATTAACATTATTAACAAAAATGAAAAGATACGTTCTTTAGATGTACTGTATATAAACTGCTTGCAGACTTTTTTTATTGATAATAATCTTGTTATTGACCTTCATGTATGTATAAGACTGTCTTGTGAATGTTAATTGCTACTATGCATCCCACTCCTGATATTCAAAAACATAAAAAAAGTTTTAAATGCCTACTAAAGTCTTATTCCACCATATGTTAAAAAATTATTTCTGCCAAGCTGTACATGCTCAGCAATTCCTTGTAAAGCAGCATATGAATGAATGAAGTTCACTTGATTGTAATTTGTTATCAGCCAATGCACGTCAGACCTAACACTATTTAATTCATAAAATTGTAATTTATTCATAAAATTGCACCAGTCTCGTGTACTTGCTATCCTTTCCTAGTGATATGTGCACATATTGCTAATAAAATGTGAAGTGGGAGTACTTTTATAGCAATCTCTTTTAATATATGTGTGTGGGGGGAATGGGGGTTATTGATTGAATGATGATGATATACATTTAATTGTAAAAAAACATATATCAGTATTTTTTTTTTTTTTAAATGCAAAGATTTGGATATTATTCAATATAACATTGTAAAGTCAACTTGATATTTGTTCCCATTACGATACATATCACTTTATTTTCATAGCATTTTCCTTTCTGAAACTATACTACAAAATTTTAAGCTACAAAAACAACTTATCTGTGAGTATTTATGGCAATTAATTTTCATGGTTCAGTTGCCCAAAGTTTTGCCTTAACTGCAATGCATAAACTGATTCATGTTAAAAAACTTAAGAAAAAGAAAAAAGGAAGTAATTTTAAAATTACTGGATAAAGATATGAAAACAGTATGTAAATTTATATGAATCTCAATCAAACTTTGAAAGCCAATGACTATATATCACCAATGTGAATAGAGCAGTAATCCTTATACACTATGTAATGAGGTAATATTGTCTTTTAATTATATTTTAACTCTTAATTTATATTAAAAGTTCTTAATCTTATTTCTATATGATGTTTGATCAAAACATAAGTTTGCAACTGCTAGAAATGCCTGATAAGAGGGCTGTATTGCTCAGTGCCGCAAAGTCTTTCTCCTATGTCAATAAAGCTGCACAATATCATTTTAAAATAGCGATTTGCTTGGAAAATTAGTCTCCTATTGAAATCCATAGAGTAATACACTTTCTTAGGGTACAAAGAGTGTAAGCAGCCGATATCCAGCAAAAGCTTATTGAGGTTGTCTTGAGATTGTGTGAAGTCAAGGCAACAAGTTGCGAAATAGCATGTAGCGTTTACAGACAGTAATTTGGGGACATCGGTCATACAGTCCAGATTTGGATCCCAGTGATTTTCATCTATTCGCTACCTTAAAAGGACACATGTCTGATCAACACTTCACATACACTGACATGCAACGTGATGCGAAACAGTGACTACAACAGCAGGATCCTCATCTTATGCTGCTGGGATGGACAAACTAAACTGATCAAATGTTGTGCCAAATATATCAATCACTAAGGTGACGCTGCAGAAAAATAGTGTATCTGTGACACTTTAAGGGCACCACTTCATTTTCTTTCAATAAAGGTTTGCTTTTTATACATAAGCTTAGTAAACTTTTCCAGGGGGTTTCTGATCAAGCTATGTACATTAATATTTTAGCTGGAAAAAAAAAAAAAAAAACTGAACTGAATTGAGCAGGATACAAATTTCTTTGAAAACTTGAGGCATGAAATGGAAAGGTTTCAATTGGTCTATTTTGACTTGATATTTCATTTAAGCCATTCATCATTCCAATAGGAGACTGAAAACTAACTGATACAGCTGGTTCTATTTTACCTGGAAGTTTTTTAATTATCTGTTATAAAGAAACCCACTAAAAAAAATCTATCTTACCTTCTTCCATTGCTTCGTCTTGATTAATTGAATTCTGATCTTGTATATCACCATTAATATATTTGTTGTCTCCACCACCATTTATTCCACCGCCATTCTGTACAGGTGGATCATCTGCAATCAAAGGAGAAAAAAAAACCATGGCATTAAGTTTAATTCCTAAATAATGAATTAACGGCATCAACTATGTTCTAACTTCAATTTAATTAGACCTCTCCGTTCAACAAACATCACTCCAGATTTGCAAAAAAATTATGTAGTAAAAAAAAAAAAAGAAGATTCTTTAAATGGAGCATCAAATACAAATTTAATTCTGACTTACTCTTCTTTACATAATAGAACAACTCAAAAGCATAATTACTATCCTTGATTTAAACACTTTATTTATAGCTTTATTATTTTTTGGATATACCTCCATAAAAGTGCATATCTCAAACAAATTTTCTTCCTCCTGAGAACACGTTAATTTGCTCACTAACTGACAAAACACTGGGATCAAAAAGGTCTTGATAAAATATACAATTCAGATCTTACAGACAAATCCAATGCATTCTGCTAATATGGTGCTTGAATTTCTGTCCTCCTCCTACTCTTGACAAAATATGGTAGCTCCTGAAAACATTTTTTTTATCGGTGGTTTAAGTGTCACTGACCTCAGATAAACCTCAGACAGTTTTTCTGCATTTTAGGCCTAACATAAAAAGGCCTTACTGGAGAATTGCTTTCACAATTATTTTGCCCAATAAATATTATTATTATTTTTCTGTACATGACATTACTGATTTTATTTAGAAATATGAAAATAAAAAGCCTGAAACAAGTTCAAATGCTTTATGAAAACTACTTTTTCAAAACAGCAAAGTATAAAATTTAAGAAATACAATTTTTTTTGCAAATAAACAGACTTTTAGTCTTCATTGTAACTATCATTATCTTCTCTACTACAATATTTCATTTCTTTATGCAGGAAACTTCTTCAGGTAAATTCGAGGACAGGAAATTTTTTTTTCCTTTTCCTCTCCAGAATTCGTTAATAAAAAATAGTATAAAATATTTTTTTATTTCTTTGTTAAAAGAATTCTGGGGAGGAAAAGGAAAAGAAACTTTCCTGTTCTCAAATTTACCTGAAGAAGTTTCCTGCGAAAAGAAATGAAATATCGTAATAAAGAAGATAATGATAGTTACAATGACGACTAAAAGTCTGTGCATTTACAACATAAAGAGACATGTTTTGGAAGTGATGGTATTACATTTGCTTTGTAATGTGCTTTTAACTAGCTCTGGCACAAGCTCATCAGATATTTATTTTAAAATAATTTGAAGCCAGTGTTGAAGTCTAAAGTAATCTCAGTTTTAATTAATAATACAGTTTTTACTAATGCATAGAACTACCAGTCTCTTTGTGTGTCAATAATTGTTACTTTGAAAGTGGAATACTAATATGCTGCACTGAATACAGATATTTATCAGAAGTGATACAATAATCCTGTTCCTACAAAAGTTGTGTTAACATTCACATGTGTATGTTTGTATGTGTACATATCGTGTCATGATAAGTTCCTAACAAATATTCTACTGCAGTATGTTCAACGTTGATATACATCATATCAACTATTTCCATTACTTTGTTCAAACTGAACATTTCAACCTGAAAATGAATATATGCATTAATATTGAATGATTTCATTCAATTTTTTCTGCCATTTGAGGATACCCAACAGATGGTTCTACGGTATAAAGAAATGAATGTCTCCTTCTACAACAAGGATTTGTTCTAATATGCAATTAATTCTGAAAATAAACTATTGTATGGTTTTAAAAAGTTAAAAAATTGCATGTGGAATGTAGTCCATTAAAATAATATTAAAAGTTTAGAGCTTAGTAAATATTTTATTTAATTCTTTAACAATCAAATGCACACACTTGATATGCCTCAAAACACAACAATTAACGCTATAAGGAGCGACCAGCATTACGAACAACATTAAAACAACAGAGGCAGAAAAATTACGATAGCCATTGAGGTGGATAGAAAAGAAACTCTTCCTCAAGGAATTCATATGAGTTCAGGAAAAGGGATGGACGATTGCCGATCTAATGGAAGTCTGGCTAAAAGTGATAATGGGATCAACGGCCTGGAACACTGAGGAGTCGGAAAGCAATGCTGGTTCTTGATAGGTTTGGCGACCATCTTGTTGAGCCAGTGAAATCAAAAATGGAAGCACTGATTATCTTCCTGTGCTCTTCCTGTGGTTATTCCTGGATGTTTCACATTACTTTTATAGCATTTAGACATTTCTGTAAATAAGCCTTTTAAGGACAATCTCAAGATGGCTTTACACAGAATAGATGGCCTGTGGCCCCCATAACTTCACACATAGCGGTAATATTCAGAAACCATACTGTGCTCTTGGATTTTTCGAGCATGGAATCTGATCGAAGAATCGACAATTCAAAAAAAGCTTCAAGAAAACTGGAATAAGTAACTCCAAGAATGGATCAGAATCATCTAATATGGGATGACAGCAACAATGATATTGATGATGATGAAAGAATGGGTGAAAATGATACGCAACAGGAAAAATAAAATTAAATATTTTTATAATTTTTTTTTTTTTTTAGTATTTTCCTTAATAATCCTACTTATTTGACAAAAATTTTAATACCGGTATTGTATTCTTTTTATTTCAGGGATGTACTCCAAATCCCAATTTGATAACACCTCATTCTGCCAAATTTTATTAAAAAAAAATAATGCTTATAAATTTATTTTTTTTTTTTTTTCATTTATTTGAATTCAAGAATCAAAAACTTTGAAATATATATTGTAAAATAACATTTATGATGTTTTCATGTATAAAATTAATTAAATTATGTAAGTTAACAATAAATATTTTATAAATAATGTATTATAGAAACAAAATGGCTATTTACAACTATATTTCCTATCTTTGATTTTTCTTAACATTGCTATTCACCACATGTCCCCTCCTCACCATTTTTGTATTAGGAAATTTCAAAAAATAAAAGAGAGGAAATTATGCGAGTAAACATGGTATATTCCAACATTCTATATTATCCCTACACTGTATAATAAAACATCTTAGCTGGCCTCTCTTCTATATTTTACCCCATACATAATACTCTAACCATGCTATGCCATTTTAATTACCCTCAACCCCATATTTCATCTCTACCCTATATTTAACCATATGCTCAAAATACTTTACACCCTCACATTCACTCATCTATCTTTACATTCATACCCTATCCTAATACCATAATTTTACCCACTTATACTTTAAAATTAAATTGACATACTTATCCTTACCCTCATATATCCTATATTTATTCCAAACATTATTCTACTCACAATCCCACATCTTATCTTCATTTAGAGTCCTATTTTTCTTTACATTCCATGTCCATCTCCAAATGTATTCAAATCACAGAACTATCCATCAATCTTTTAACCCAATTGTTGCTCAAACAGCACACTGAATCTTACTCGCCATAGAATTTTCATTATTTTTCCTGAAGAATCCCCCAACAGTTAAGAGAAATCAATTTTCACTGATGATGTATCAATAGTTGCCTGCTTTCTTTTTTTTGACCTGTCTATAAAAGCATCTCTTGTGCGTCTTGACTATATGTATAATCAGGTACAGACAAATATCTACCAAAACAAACATGTGCTCTCATATCTATTCATGCCTAAATACAAGTGAAAAAAAAAAAGGCTAGGCTTTTGGCAGGAGTTTGGAAACCTATCCCACGGAGTGGGGCTTTACTATAATAGTTTTGGTCTATTGCTTTGTTGTTGCTATGGCACATGTATTATAATAAATGTTGCTCAAAATCAATGGAATAATTAAATGCATATATCAGCAAAAACAATCCCAATGCAAAAAATATAGAGGAATTGCTCTAGTCAAACAATGTAAACCAAACCACAATAAAACAAATACATTAATTCAAGGAAATGAAGGTAGTGCATTCAAACAATAGCCTACTGCTGCTACACACTATCACTCCTTTATACATTAGTGCTAAGCTACTGAAAGTCTAACCTTAATTAACATTTAAGTCTTGAAATTGTGAAGTGTATTATTGAACTCAGCTCATAAAGAGCCGAGAAATGATTTAATGATTTATATTGATTTAAACCATTTCACTTGTTAGAATGATTTAATCTATGATTTATAACTGAAATGTCTCCTTGAAAATCTGTTTCTATGATCAACAGCAAATTTTGAAAAAACAATAGTTTGTCATATGATTAAGGCCATGTTCTTTTCTAATAAAGTGGGGGAAAAATTATCAGATTTGGGAGTAGTGCGTTGTTAATTGAGTAATGTTAATAAGTTACTTTACTGACAAGGAGAGGACACACCCTGTATCTTCAAATCTCAGTGCCCTTTTATGAGATGAAAGTACATATGAAGTACTTAACAAATATATATAGGTTTTGGGGCCAACTCCCTACAGATTTTCGAGATATTCGGCATTGTTTTCATCAATTTTCAAGTATTGCCTTATTAAGTCACTGCTTTAAGCATATGTGAATTAAACATAAACATATGTTATCATGGCATAATGGTTATTCGCTGGCCTATGGATCCATGGTTTCTGAGTTCAAGTCTGATGCGCGAGGAAATTTTTTTTCTTTTTTATTATAATTTAATTCCTTTCTTTTTTCTTCTTTTTTTCCTGTCTTCTTTCTTTATGATAATGTTTTCTTGTTTTTTTTTCGTTTATTTTATGAATATTAGACAGAAAACTAATTTATACGATTAGAAGTAAATAATATTCTCGTTAACTTTGGTTTTTAATTAATTAGTTACTTAATTAACTTAATTACTAGTGAAACTTAATCTAACTAATTACGAACAGGAAAATAATAACCAAAGAAAATGGGCAGTGGCTGTTTATTGTGTTGTATCCATAGGTTTTTTTGGGTTTTTTTTTTTTTCCAATTCTTGTCAGTTTTTTAAAAATTACTTTTCCAGTCCTAAAACTTTTACATCCTGCTATGGGAAATGGATAATAGTTTTGAAGTTTAGTATAGCTTGATTTATTAGGTTTTGAGTTATTGTGCTCTCATGATCTGTAATAACACACATCACGAAAAATGTTCTTAGGACCAGATAACATAAATGTCAGTTAAATGATATTGTAACTATGATTATTGTCCTATTTTACATAGCTGTTTTAAGATAAAATGATTAGAAACCTTACGAAATAAAACAAAAAATTTTTGTAATTGCATGACTATTATATTCTTTTCCATCACACGGATTAAAAAAAAAGGGGGGGGAGGGGAGTAACAATTGCCATCAAAAAATAAAAATAAATTACTAATATCTCAGAAATGTGGGTATCCTGCTTGTAGATCATCCCTCAAAGGATCAAAAGAGTTATGGATTGTCAAATCTTGATCTAGTGACAGAACTGAAAGTAAAATTAGAATCTCCTTTGCCATAGCTACAGAACTTTTGGGGGATTAAGGATAGGGCAGTACAATAGACTCGGGTCGCAGTGCTAGGTACATTTTCCATCCATCTTCTACAATACAAGATTAGAATCTGCACAAATAGTGGCTCATTAAAAAGCAATCCTATTTAAATACAAGCAAGTTTCTAAACTTCTCATATAAAGAAGAAATGGCAAATGGAGAACAGGTCAAATCTCTAACTAGGACAGAAAAGAAATGTTCATGAACCAGAACAGGAGTTTGATCACATGACTTAGCCAAGAGTTTTCACTCAAAACCTTGTCATGTCGAATATTTTTCGAAGTAAAAAAAGAATTTTTCCAGAAAAATCGCCGTTCAGTTGTGTCGAAGCAAATCGAGGTATTTTTTAAGAAATTCTAGCAATGTAAGTTCACTGTATTTTACTAATTCTTTTCAATTTAATGTAATTATTTTCCACTACTTTTAAAAAATAAAATTATCATTGCTGTTTTTAGACTTATAATTAAACAATCATTACATATTTATACTGATTCTCATCTATCAAAACTCTAATTTTTAGAATATTATTCTGTATCTTGTGTTTTTACGTGATTTTTATGTTTTGATCATGATTTTGTTATCTCGATAACTCGCTATCTCGAATTTTTTTTAGCATCCCTTCAACTTCAAGATATCGAGAGTATACTGTAGTAATAATGTAATTTAAAATTTAAATTTGCTGCTTCAAATATTCAGACAGGAATTCTGTTAAAGTTTTATTAGAAACACTGCTTTTCAGGAAGCATCCAAGGAAACACTGCGAAAAGATGATCTCTCTTCATAAAAATAGACTACAACTTCTGTATTCCAGAATTTTGACACCAGGTGCATTAGTATTCAATTGCTGCTGTTCATGGACAGCAATTTATTCCTGCTCACTGCCACCATAGAGATAGGCCCACATTTGAGCAATGGCAGCAATTTTCTAGCCATCTGGCAATTGCAAAGAATGATAAGCCTAAAACAGCCTTAATGTAATGGAAAAAAGTATTTCAAGCAATCACATCACAGAAGATATAAAAACTAAACCTACTGCAATGTGATAAAATTTTGGCATAAATAGAATAGAGGAAAAACAATCTCAGAAACACAAGTGATAGCCTTAAGGAAAAAATAAATATCTATGCAATATTTGATAGGTTTTATTAAAACTGTCAATTGAAAATAACAACTCAATGCCAGAAATAAAATTAAAGCCATCAACACTTTAGCCCACACTAACACTATTCGCTCGGCATAATTCCATGGACAAACACTAACTCGAAGCACTACAACGCACAACACGCACTACATTAACGAAACACAAGATGCACCACCCCAAGTCCGCTACGGAAAGGATGACTCTTCCCTGCAAGGAGGGAGGCCGAGGACTCATCAACCTCATCACCCTACACGAAAAACAAGTACATACAGTTAGGCAACACTTCCACCAAAGAGAGAAACACTCCTAACTCCACTCAGCCATTGTCATGGCTGACACACACCTCACACCCCTGGACCTCGCAAACCCTTCTCTAATACTCACCACTCCCGACACCCACACACAGCAGCTGCGTGAATCATGGGCTCGTAAGGAACTCCATGGCAGACATCACCAAGAGCTCAGCCAGTCTCATGTCAACATAGAAGTGTCGAACAGATGGCTGACGAGTGGTGAGCTGTTTGGTGAGACCGAAGAGTTCATGATTGGATACAGGACCAAGTCATCCCCACACACAACTACAAGAAACACATTCTACATGACTCAAACACACATGACGACCAATGCAGGAAATGCAACACTACGCATGAGACGATCGACCACATAATTTCAGGCTGTCCCCTTCTCTCTCAAACAGACTACCTCCACCGACACAATCAGGTAGCATCGATCGCTCATCAACAGCTAGCACACAAACACTCACTTATTAAGAACACGGTCCCATACTACAAGTACACACCACAAAGCGTACTAGAGTCACCTTCACATAAGCTGTACTGGGAACGCCCCATTCACACAGACAAAACCATACATCACACATAAGATCAACAAACAGACCTATCTCATTGATACTGATAGCCTAGAAGCTTCAGTATAGGACATACAAAGTGCTGATTTTTAATTTTTATTTATAATTATAATAGTGGTTAGATTAAATATTAGAAACAACATTTAATAAGAAAATACCCAAAAGTGATTTGGATATTAATTAATTAAAAATAAAATAAAAGAGATATGAACCCAGGATATCTTAGCAGCAGTGGGCTACTCTAACTGCTAAGCCATAGGACCTTTCATAAATAAGCAGTTTACTAAATTTGAAATTAGTTATAAAATGAAAAAAAAAGTGAAATGTGATATATAAGTTAATATATGCATGCGTTTACGTTAGAATGACTACTGCTTCATAATGATACTACAACTTAGATAGGCTAGGCTATACTATGGTACATTAAAAAAAAAAGTACTTTCAAAAAAGTGACAGACATTGAAAATATTATTATTATTATTATTATTATTGTCAGATTAAAACATTTTCTAAAGCCAAAAAAAATTTCAATAAATTAGTATTTACAAAAACGTCACAGCTGGTGTGACATAAAAAAGGAGAATTACGATTTAAGTTCATTAAAAGTTTAAACCCTAAAATGCCCATGGATACAGTTTTAATTTTGGGCTGTAGGCTAAACAAAATTAGGAAAAACAAGAAACTTGAATCATGTACTGCACATATTTGGTAAAAGAAGGGTCAGAGTATGCGCACTTATCAGTTTGTTTTGTCGAATAAAATGACTGGTGGTTACTAGATGACTGAATATTCCTGTGTGAAAGTCCACACACAACCTTCATAACAGTTGGCAATTACTTTTATAATAAACATATATACAAAAATCTTTTTCAATAATCTATAACTAAATATATATTTTTTTTTAAGTGAAAAATACTTGCGCTTCCTATTAAAATGCACACCAAGATTATGGAAATGAAAGAACATAAATTTCGATAATAAGTTCAACCCTTTAAGGCCCAATGATGCCATTTGGAATCGCTAACTTCCATTTTTTTATTACTCCATACTTGATGCCGACACGTAGTACCGTTATGTAGTACTTTTAAAAATATTCATTTTGAACCCCATATTAATATTTTTAAATAAAAAATTAAAAATATTACAGATTTTTGAAATTTTAGTGAAATTTTAAATTTTTTTTAATTTTACACATTAGAGCATCTTTTTGGTTCTCTGAATATCGTCTTGTTAAGAGGACAAAAACCATATGTAAATTGTAAAGTTTCAACCGTCGGATCAAAAGTTACAGAATTTTTTTATTTTCGGGTTGAAAGTTGGAACTTAGAATTTTCAAAATCCGTCTTTTAAGTTGCCATCGTAACAACATACGAAACTTATATATTTACATAGCTGACTAATTTATCGATATAATGAATAGTTGAAAGACACTAGTACGCCGAATAGTTTACGAGATAACGCATTTTTTAAACGTAAATTGCCTTTTTTCCGCATGCTGTATAATGATAATTATTAACGTTTTAATGATTTAAAAATAGAATTTAACAACATTTCATTAATACTTTAAATATTTAATGTAATAATTATTCATTTTCAACTCTATGTTAATTCGGGCCTTAAAGGGTAGGACCTACCCATGAAATGCACAAACTAAACAGAAATTCGATAGTTTAATTCTATTTTACCTAGATTGTGCTAGTTCACAAATCTCCAAATATAAGTTATCTTTTTCCAGGTTCAAATTGGAAAGGTAACCAATAACATTCAGAGGCCTTTGTACCCAATACGAGGTATTTATTCTGTTGATTCAGGATGTTTATATGCGCACACTATGTGATTCAAGTTTGTTGTTTTTCCTAATTTTGTTTAGCCTAAACACCCAAAATTTAAACTTTATCAGTGGACCTTTTAGGGTTTTAACTTTTAATAAAACTTAGATCATAATTCTCCCTTTTTCTATCACACGAGTTGTGCCATTTTTTTAAATAATAATAATGTGTATGCTTATGCAACCATGTTTACCACATGGCCACAATAACAATGTCTGTCCTGAAATTCTGTTTGAAATCTTTGTCATTCTTTATGGAGTATTGTCAGAAATAGATATTATCTAATCATTGACGTAATTTTGATGTTAGTTTTATTTATTAAAATGATGAAGATTCCATCACTGTTAATATTAATAAAAAAGTTATTACTCTATTGGGTGATAGCCCATGACACTAAGGCAGATACTGTTTGCCTGTTTCTGTGGCCGCACTTATATTTCAGTGCAAGTTTTTAATGGCACAAGAACAACAGGGACTAAGCTGAGCAGGAACAAGATGTAGAATTGGAGCAAATCATAAGGTAGATACAATGCTAAATAGCAAAATAACTTATTATTCCATAGTTAATAATTGATAGGTAATAATTTATTCACTAGTATGATGATAGATCTGATATCAATGTAAAGTAAGACTAGGTACATACTAATAAATAATGAAATGTCTCAAGTAGTAATAATACAGGAAAAAAAAAGAAATATAAATAAAACACATTTCACAATCACAATTTTTTGTTATCACTGGCAATCTGGGCTAGCATTTCATCCTGATTATGCCTCATTAGCAATATTTACCCCATTTCTTGAACCAACCAACCAAGAAGGTCTGAAAAGTTACAGATGATGGATCCAAAGGTTAAGCTTCACATTAAACTATAATTTATGCTTAACGAGGTCCTTTCTTGTTTTTGAAGCTTATTTAAATCACTTTTATGTTTATCATGTAACTGGCCAAAGTTTTGGAAATGAACCAATTTCATTATTTGTTGATAGGGGTTCCATATGCAGGAACAGGAATGTGATCAATAGCCTTCCAATACGCTTTAAGTGTTATCAAGAATGAAAAATTGTGCCAGATCAAGGTGGTTGTAAAATGTGCTTTATTTGTATTTGCTTTTTTCATTTCTTTGTCATTAGAGTCCAAAGAAGGATTTGCGTTTTTTTTTCCCCACTCCGAGTACTCAAATATGATCTTGTTATATAAAAATAAAATGAATATTGGTTATTTGTCCATCTGTTTCTTAAACATTTCCACATCCTTTGACTCATTAACACCAAATTTTATTCACAAATTGCCTAGGATCCTACTCGTAACATAGAATATGTGTTTAAATTTTTCATTTAAAGGATATACATGCAGGGAGATTCAGGAGGAGTTACCGCCACCTATGGAGGTCATTTATGATAATATTTTGAGCAAAAAATGTCATGTAACCCCAGGTCCGATTCTTGATATTTTCAGATTTAGAGATAAATAATGTGAAGGTTGTTTGTAAAAGACCTCTTTCATTAGTTGGAGGAGTAAAAACAATGAGAAATAAAGAATGAACTTTTCAGAAATAATGTTTCTTTGTTTGCCTAGTATGTTGAAGCTGAAAATGTATTGTGAATTGCTTAATGGCATCGTACAGAAAGTTGTAGCAAGTTTTAACTACAAAATTATATTACTGTGAAGCACTTACAAGAACAATTGTTACAAATCACACAAATTCCATTGATTTGAGTCTTGTTACATGCTCTGTTCATTTTAATGCATTTTCAATAAAACATTATTTCTGAAAAAGTTCATTCTTTATTTCTCGTTTATTTTTACTCCTCCAACTAACGAAAGAGGTCTTTTACAAACAACCTTCACATTATTGTAACTCTGTAAATATTGAGAATAGGATCCGGGTTTATATGGTATTTTTTGCTCAAAATGTCATCATAAATGGGCTTCGTAAGTGGCAGCAACTCTTCCTGAATCACCCTGTATATACGAGGGTGATCAAATGAAACCCATTCAAGTGGCTTTATTAAGACGAAAGAAAGGTACATCAAGGTGTAGCAGAATTAAACAAAGCAAGAATCACCAGGGTTTGTTAGAAGTCGCGGTAGGCATTCAGACATGCATCTCACTGTTTGGGGAGATTGCCAGTACCGTCCATGAAAAAGGACTTTGGTTGCTTCTTGAACTATTTGATCACCAGTCATGACATCTGTATCGGAGTGGAATCGTTGTCCGTTTAGAGCTTTTTTTTAAGGGTCTGAACAAATGAAAGTCACATGGTGACAGATCAGGGATATATAGGCAGAACTTCCCACTCTTTTCATGCTAAAGCATACTGCATATTCACAACATGAGGACGAGCATTGTCGTACAACAGAATCACACCACGTGAAAGGCTGCCGGGTCGCTTATTCTTGATGGTTATCTGCAGCTTGTCCAGTGTGTCCTTGTAGCGTTTGACAATGTTGTTCACTTGAGGCTCTTTTAAAGTCAGTGAACAAAAGTTGTTCATGATTGAAAAATGAGATCAGCATAATTTTACGAGCAGAAGCCTGGGACTTGGATTTTTTGTGTTTTGGTGATCTGGGATGTTTCCATTACTGAATGGCTCAAAGTGGTAGCACCAAGATCATTGCATGCCAGAAATGCATCATCCTCTGCTTTGTAATGCAGTAAGTGGTTCAAACTCCAACCCATTGCTTCTTTCTTATGGTGGTCGGTCAGCAACCGTGGGATCATTATGAACACACCTTCTGATACCACAGTTTCTTCATAACCACCATTTCAACCGTCTTGTATGACAATGCTAATTCCTCCACTAGCGAATGTAACTCTGACAACGGTCCTTCAGTATTGCTGCATCAACCATAGCAATGGCTTCTTCTGTTGCAACAATACGCACCTGGCCGGGGAAGATTTTTTGTTTCCTCACTTTCTTTCTGAAACTTTCGCACCCAGTCCATCACTGTTGTCTTCGACACACAATTGTCCCCATAAACCACCTGCATTCTGCAATGAATGTCAACTGATCGAAATTCTTCCGCTGTTAGAATTTGAAATAAAATTTGGAATCACATCGGCCATGTGATGATCTGCAGTACAAACCAGACTCATTGAGGAGAATGAATGAATGAATGCATGCTCACTTGTTCACTGGTCTGCGATTATCACACGAGCTGTGAAGTCATGATGCTGCCCGTGTGCCCATATGCCATAAATGGGTTTCATTTGATACCACCTTATATATATATATATATATATATATATATATATATATAAACATTATATATATATATATATATATATATATAAACACAAACATTTGTTGCAGAATCACAAGTTTATTGCTTGGACTTCTCTGCTAAGGCATGACCAAATACAATGAGAAGCCCAGTGAGAATGTTTCTTTGCCAAAAAACTATTGTGTAAATTAAGCTTTGGGTTGAGAAGTTGATCAAGACAGACCCATAAGATCAAGAGAGGATGAAGAAATATTCCCAAAGATAACTAAAAAAAGTGGAAAACTTTTCAGTCTTTTAAATAGTCAATGCTGTTAAGCTTTGCATGGTTCGTTGTAAGATCAAGAATATGATCAAGGTGGGATCAGACAGAAGGGGTGGGTAATAATCCTATTTTTCAAAACTTTTACAGATTTTTGAAATTATGCAGTGCTAAACTACGTATAGAACACTACTGTTACGCCAAAAGACTGAGCCAGGTTCAGGACTGAGGGAGTGGGGAAAGATACCCACACATACTTTCGAAAACTGTCTAGAAATTTTTGATTATGCCATGTCACACCACTGGATTCAAGGACAGACAGAGCAGAGCCCAGAGGAATATTTCTTTCATATATAGCTTTAATTAAAATTTTAACTGCAAGCTGCAATTAAACCAGAATTAGGTTATGACAGAATCTTTAAGAGCAGTCTTCCTAGCTCTTTATAAATGGTGGGGAAAAAATTCTTGAATTGCTATAAAATTTTGCAACTATTTTAAAATATTGTCTTTTACTTTGTCATTGGCCAAGAGCCACTTTTCAGTATAAAATTTAATCCCATTGTTGACATCTACTGAAACTGTCTCAAAGATGTCCAAAGTGCAACTGTTTGATGTAGATGGAGAGAAATATAGTGGACAAAACACTGAAATATCACAAATAATAGCATATATTATATTATAGCTATCTAAACAAGTACAGTTTAGCTATTAATTCACAGTACTGAAAATGCAGACCCCGTTGTAATTATATGTGTGAACACCACCACCTGTCATGTCGCAGGCACCGACTGTTATACTCCACACCCACTGCACAGCTATAAACAATGTTATCTACTGAGGAAAAGGTCTTTTCAGTGAAACATTATTTCCGCTCATACAGAAGAGGAAGGCAAAACGGTTCAGTTTGAAGTTAGTGTGTGTGAGCAGTTTACAGAACTCTTCAGATGAGTACCCAGTACTTAAGTCGTACTGGGAGTTGTAGCAAGGAAGATGTTGCACCAAGGAAAGATTGTACAGGATGTCCGGAAACAGTGGACACCAATGACAATCATGAACATGTTTCTAACCAAATTATTCAATCATCACGGTGAGATCAACAGAGAACTGCCCTAAATTTGGATATTTAATGAACAGTCACTTCAAATCTACATTAATGCAAGGCAAGGATTGTGGCACAATACTCACGCCTTACAGCATAGTCACCAATTCACAATTGTTGGACAACCTGAATCACGCACAAATAGGCATCTAATGTTTTCGATATTTTTGGCAATTGCATGATTTGTTTGAAAACATGTTCATGATTCTCATTGGTATTCACTGTTTTTGGACTTCCAGCACGACTCTTCTCAGTGCTTTAGAACTTGCGAAAATGCCCAGTATAACAGAATTACTGGGTACTCGTATACTGAAGAGTTCTGTAAACTGCCCACAAACCAAACCATAAACTTAAAGACCATTTAGCCTTCCTCTTCCATATGAATGGAAATAATGCTCCACTAAAAGACCTCAGTGGAGAACATTTACTAATATTGTTTATAGCTGAGCAGCGGGAATGGAATATAACATATGTCAGCACCTGCAACATGATCAGTGAGAGTATTAGCATATATAATCACAACATAGTCTGCATTCTCAGGACTGTAACTTAATAGCCATACTGTATTTTATATTACAAAGTAGGTTAGTAATCGTGGAATTATTTTAATAGGAGAAAAAGCCTAATGCATCCAGAATGAGATTTCTCATATTAATAATATCAGCTATAAATCAATAAAAGAGCATCAACATATCAAAATCAACAGTTAAAGTATAGATTTTTGGATAAAATCTATAACACACACACACAAAAAAAAATAATAATAACTAAAGCAAATTAACAAGAATCTGAAACTTAGCTCAAGTCATGCAAGCTAATGTTCAAAATCACAAAACATATTCTAATGGTAGCCATTCCAAATTTATTTTTTCTTCACCAGCTTAAAGCCAGTTGGCACTTCTTTACTGTAGTTGGGATGTGGGTCGTCGACTATTCACTAATAAAAATTTCAACATTAGCAATTCTAATTCTTCCTTGTTGGTTATTTTAATAAATAATATGTTGTGTATTTTTATATTGTCCTCCGTTTCAATTTTCCCATTTATAAGAAATGAATAATAAATAACTCAGCATCCATTTGATGCCGTTTTATTTTATTTTTTTAACTTGTATATTAACAGGTTTTTAGTGGATTTACCGATTGACTAAATTCAAATGTAATATAATAGCACTGCCTCAGTTACTATGATTTCCATCATAAAATAGGCCTCACCTTAACAAGTCTTCCTCAATAAACAATCACAATAGTAATAACTTTATATCGTGAACTGGATACAAGACTAGCACATCTTAAAATTGAATTAATGTACGACATCCTTTTAGAAAATAGCAAGAAAGGTTAGAAATTGTATGTTGGTGATTCTGGAACAATAGGTTGTTTCTTTCCCTAGCAATGGAAGGGGTTTTCAAAAGTCAATCTACAATTGTAAGCAACGTTCTTTGGAAACTTGGGATCTCTTCATTCCATTATCCAACTGACATCTTTAAAAAGTTACGTTCTTGAACAAGTACCTAACTGAAAAACCCAACCAGCAACTGACTTCTCTTATTTGGGAACAGCTTCTTGCAGCCACCCAATGAATGCAATTATTATAGGCTTCCCAACATGCCAGAATGCATTACTTTTAGCTCAAAATGCACGAATTATGTTCTCAAAATGAAATTTCTATAGCTTCCAAAATTATTCAGTTAATAGATCAGCAAAGTTGACATGCCAAATTTTACTCCGAGAACTATAGGAATGAAAAAAAAAAAAAACACTTTCTATAAGGCCTAACCATCTACCTACAAATGCATGTCCCAATTTACAAATGGAGCTTCCACAAAGGCAAACTTTATTTTTGTTGCAGTCTTCAGTAATAGTAATCTCCCAAGATTCAAATGTGGAAAAAAAAAAAAGACAAATATAAGTTTGTTATAAAATCTACATGCAATATTTTATCTAAAAAGTAAGTTACTGAAACTAAATTTAACACTTTCTGATAAGCAATAATAAAGTAAAACAAAAGTATTATTTCATATTTATATTGTATTGTTTATATTATTTTTTTGTTTAGTCTTCACAGATAACAATTCCTTTCAGATTGTAGCTTGGATAATGAAAAAAAAAAAGAAGAAGATAGGCTACTAATAAAATGGATTTATTATTGATGTCAACAAACTTTTAACTTTGTGATACTTTACTATATGCTTCAAACTCTTTAATTCCTCTTCTGCAGTTTACTGTCAACCATCAGGATTTTTTTTTAATCTGTAATTCCCAAACTAGAAGAACAATGGGGTTTTAAGAATGTCAAGAAACCCAACTAGGAAATGATACTTCGATCTAAGTACAAAGAAAACTATATACGATAAAAATTTAAAAAGAATTTAAAAAAGATTATGATGAATTAACAGGAGTAAAACCTCAAGCAGAACAGCAGTGAGATTGAACAACATTTTGTTTTATCTCCTCAGTCAAAACTCAATTAGGAAACATAGAAATCAATGCAGGAAAAAAAAAAACTCAATTACTCCAAGATGGCCAGAGCATTTAAAATAACAATTCTTTATAAATTCAAAAAGAGAAAATTATTGCAAAAGTTTTTCTGTTTTTCACAAGATAACATTACATATCTAAACCGAATAGCAATCAGTTATTACTATTCTTAGCGTTATAAATCAGTCTTAAAATTCTGATCATTTGTGAAGCAGTTCCTAGGATTTATATTTCCAATATTGAATTTTTTTTTTTAATTTTAAATAATGAACAATATTGTATTTGACAAATTTTCAAGAGGATTAAAGAAAAGCGTAAGAAAAAATGTTTGCTCCTACTTTTGTTTTAAGAAGAATTTATTTACAATGCTAAAATAACCTTAGCCTATCAGCACACCTAACATTAGTAATCCGACATGCCATTAACAGTAAATTGAAATTTTCATGATGGGTGAACTATTTATGAAAGCAATCTCTCATCTACGCATAATAAGGAAATCATAGATGGATAACAATAGAAGGAAACAAAAAAGTCCCGACCAAGTTTCTATCCTGTTCAATTTGACAGCTTTATGACATTTCTTTTTAAATGTTCATTCTCGTTAACAGTAGACTGAAATTCTTTTACATCAACTGTTTAAATAAAATCCCAATAAGACTTAATCAAAAACAATCCAGAGTCAATCTTTACGAACAACTCTTAATATTTTCTTGAGTGGGAAAATTTTTTTCCTCTAAGGAAGCTTTTTTCTCTTTCTATCAAGCGAATATAATCTTATAATATCAGAAATCTCAATCGGAAGTTCTAAATAATGTTAGTAGTAAAGTTTAATAACATATTAAGAAACACAGTACAATGCTAAAAATAAGGTCTTCTTTTCAATCAGTTCTAATAATTATAATGCACTCTTAAATAACAGCTACAACTCTGTTGATAAAAATTTACCAGTTGAATTTCGGCAAAACAATGGAATTTTTCCTGTGTCTCCAATTTTTGTTATCAATGAGCAAAGCAGACCAGAAAATTTTCAGCTAGAACGAAAAAGAAATTGAAAGTCAGCAGCTAATATCCAAAATTACCTTCTTTAAAAATTAAAAATAAGGCTAATTTTATACAATTATTTTTGGCAACTGCATCAAAAAGAAATTAAGATTTAAAATCTTATAAGAAATGGGAATATAATTTTATATTTAAAAATAAGCAAGTGTTCTCTAAATGGATTCCAATGGCAAATCACAATTAAATTTTCTATTATACGAATGAAACATTCATATAATTTATTAAACCGAGATTGTAGTGTTTTATAAATGAGAAGACAATTTTTTTGGCAAGCACCAAGATTAAAAATTTTTTTTTAAAGAATAGAAAGGAATAACTATTAAAATGTTTGCAAACTAATGAAATTCTTTAATACTTCAACCAAGAAAAAGCTTATTCTCATTTACAACCTGCAAGTTTTAAAGTAAGGCTAACCTATTTCCATGGAATCACTATATAAATGTGATGATGCAGTATGTCCCTAACAGCTAATCACCATTTATTTCAATATGGAAAAGATCAATCCGAATATCTTATGATTTAGCTTTAAACCTAGATCTTTTAAAGTAAAATGTTTAGGGAATGCCTAAATATGAATAAAACAGTAATTTGGACATCTCATTATCATTTTAAATAGCTTTCTTGTTTCTTTGATTAAGAGCCTGTTGTTTGTATAAATAGCCGTGTTAATATTTTCCTCAGTGCATAGAGGATAAGAAAATACACTGCTAACACTCAGACAAAAGATTATTTAATTGCTTTTTCCTTGACAACAACCATGCAAGTGAAATTATTTTCATATACTGAAAAAAATTATTAAGACTGTACAGAAAATTTAAGGAAAAATTATCAACCCTTCCTAAAGTTTTCGTAGAAAGATAGAACAAATATTGAAATATCATGCAAAAAAAAAAATTATTTCAGTTTTCAACTATCAGGTTACCCAAACGATGATAAAAGGTTATAAAAAGAAAAGAATGGACAGAATATCTAAAGTTGAGAAAGAAATAACGCTGATGAAAGCAGTTTAGAGATTACAGACTACACAGTAATGCAGAAAGATGCAAGTTAGGAATTAGAAAAAGAAATAAGAAAAAAGTAGTTAATACTAAATTTATTATGTAAAAACAGTAAATAATTAAAAGAAAAACAAGCAGGTTACACTGTTTTACACCAGATTCCAAGAATGCAAGAAAAGATTCACAAAGGTAGATAGGAAAACAAAATTAAAAGATAGTTGAATTCATTGAAGAAAAAAAAGGAGCTCTTAACCAAGAGAAGTGAAACCAACTAGAACATATCTTCATCCTGTACTGGAATTAAAATGGTTGTTGAAGTCAGGAGATAAAGTAAATCAGGATATATATTTAAATAGCCTTTCACTGTTAAACAATATACACACTTAAAAATCAAACAACCTGATAATGATTGGTTTCAGTAACAAACCTGCTACGTTTGGTTACCTTTGCAAATTGTTACGGTAAATTTAGCAAAATTTGTTATTTTTTTTTGGTACAAGTATTTTCAGATTACTATAAGATTGTACTAAGATTCTTTCATAAGCTCATCTGTCAGCCAAAACTAATTCTCCTTTTTTATTTTATTTATTTATTTATTTATTTTTATGTTATCATTGTCTATAATAGATAAGTTTCCAAATAAAGTAAATTAAATGCCTCTCCAATAGTAAAAAAAAAATCATCATCAGACTTAAATTTGATGATTATAAAATGAAGAAATATCACACTGTTTTCCTTAGGAATAAATTCTTTATTCCTAAGGAAAACTTTCTCCTTATAGATTACAATTCCATTGTTGGGAAGATCTGTAAAATGAACTGCATTATGGGCAACTTAAACAACTGTACTATGTTATTGAAAGTATCTCTTGCATTCAATGTAGTTGTAAGAAGCAAGGACATTTTCTAATTTATGTTCAAATGATTCCATTGCTTCACACTGTTAAGAAACATACTTGGAAATTAAATACTGTATGGTTGGTAAGCCAACTTTCAAATAACCACATGGTTTAGTTATTTTCTAAATCTCAAAATAAACTTTCCTATGCTATTACTGTGTACTTTTGGCGATTAAATGTGTGGCACAGAATGTATGAATCAAACTCAATAGAGATCAACTATTAACATTTCAAGTTTTCTGAGAAGTACTACTAGATGCATTATCACAATTTAAAAACAATATTCCCTTTATATTTCATTCCTAACTCCTTACCTATTGGCTAACAAGATTTTCTTTTTTAATACCCAAATCTATTCATTACGTTTCAGCTTCCTGCAATAGCTTCAAATGGATGGATGGACATGGAAATTCAAGTGAAAATTTGATTCTAAAGCTTTCTGTCCTAATCTTTTTCTTAACAGAGAGAACAAAGCCATCTTAATAATATCTACCATGTTGATATAAAATATTATTTATACACAACTTATGCAACGGGGAAAAAAATAGTAATCAAATAAATAAATTATAAAACAAATCAAAATCTCAACAATCTCTATAGTATAAAATGTTATCACTAACATTACTGCTTCCAATAATCTATTTTCAAGCAAATAATAAGTTTTCTTAAATTAAATATCCAATGAACAAGCACAATTAAAACGATGACAATTAAAAATTAATAAAACAACATTACCACGCACGTATTCGGACTGTCTTACATTCAAGTCCTATATCAAGCTTTCCCCCCTATAAAAAGCATGCCATCCCTCTGGAAGTTGTCAGAGTAAATGAATTATGATTGAGTAAAAGTGATGAAGAGTTGTCTCCCTCTGTTGAGGAATGTTTGTACTGCTTAAATTAATTAAATATTGTCTGTTTATTCTATTTCTTGTGTGAATATTACTTTTTTTCCTTTTTTTTTATTAAATTAGAATTTCATTATTTGATGCACCCTTTATAACTAAATTCCATATTCCAATATGTTACGGGTAGATAAATCTTGATTATAACTACCTTTGGATTTAATCATTGCAGATTCGTAGAAGCCATACCGTTTATGGGATTAAGTGCAAATCAAATCTAAATGCAAATCGTTGTATTTATATTGTACAGTCAAAAAGAGCCCTAGAAAAACGGCTAAAAGAACACGTACAGGCGGTTAATAAAGGCAACTTAAACTATTATACAGCTGTCCATTGTATAGAGAGTTCCCATGAGTTACACACCGCATCCGGTGATAATTGGCCAATTTAAGGACGAATACTTACGACGCTTCTATGAATCTGCAATGATTAAATCCAAAGGTAGTTATAATCAAGATTTATCTACCCGTAACATATTGGAATATGGAATTTAGTTATAAAGGGTACATCAAAAATTAGAATTTCAATAAAAAAAGGAAAAAAGTAATATTCACACAACAAATAGGATAAGCAGACAATATTTAATTTAAACAGTACAAACATTCCTCAACAGAGGGCGACAACTCTTCATCACTTTTACTCAATCATAATCCATTTTCTCTGACAACTTCCAGAGGGAAGGCATGTTTTTTATAGGGGGTAAAGCTTGATAAAGGACTTGAATGTAAGACAGTCCGAATACGTACATGGTAATGTTGTTTTATTAATTTTTAATTGTCATCGTTTTAATTGTGCTTGTTCATTGGATATTTAATTTAAATTTGAATTTTAGCACGTTAAATTAATATAATATGAATATGTTCTCTTTTTTATACATCTGTGGTAAATTACTGAAAACACTTGAAATGACCATACGTAGATACATTCTAATGTGATGGTTTACCACTAGGATATCTACTACATGCAAAAGCAGAATTTCTTCTTCAATTTATACTTTGCCAAAAAATTAAAACTTATGTAGTACTTAAGCTGTTTCCTTTCATTACATTTCTATATAATATTTGCTTTGCTTAATTAACTAAATTCTGATAGGAAATAGCACTGAAGCAAAGATAGCTTAGTTTCTGTGGACTGAAGTTAAATTAACTTTAAAACCCCAGCCCTCTGTACAGTGGGTACCAGGTTTCTTTCCCAAGAGTTCATACATACATACATCACATTTAAATTAAAAATAATTTTAAAATAAAAGAAATTAGGATGCCTTTTGAAACTTAGTCCCTGGGACTGCCGTTTCGAGCTTGTTGATTCTCCTCAGCCACTGCAACACTCAAAGGTAAATGAAGGGAAGAATAAGGCATTTGAGATAACAATGACCTTTCAAAAACTAAAAACGTGAAAATAAAATCAAGACCAAATTGTAGAATACAAAACCTTGGGCAGCCTTACGGCTTCCTTAAAAGGTATTTGACCACAAGAACATAAATCCTAAATAACAAAAAAAAATACCCTTTAAAGGGTAAAAGGAAGAGCAATCATTTCATAATTGAAATACTAAATTGAAAAGGTTTGCATATCAAATTAAACAGCAGTAACAGAAAAGTTGAAATATGAAATTTTCAAACAAAAGTCAGAAGTAGTTAAGACGCATATAAGAATTTCCAAAAATTTACAATTCGAACCACAACAATAGTTTTATACATCGTTTTGCAGCCAAGCTACTACCGTGGGCAATGACAATACCAATAAATTTCACTGGCATGACAAATTTATTAGCATTTAAGGGACAATTCAAAATATTAAAATTTTGGAATCTCAGCCTAGGAGGCTAAAAAGTTACAAATTTTGAAAAATCATAGTTGCTGACACGTAACTAGTTTTGGCTTCACTGCATTATCACAATTAGGGGTAAGATTTGATTAAGAAAAAATGTAGATTGTAGGAAGCTATATGTAAATTTGTACAAAAGAAATATAATACTCATATAAATATAATATATGCTATTTCAATTGTTGAAATAGGACTCTTATTTTCGGACGGAGTAGAATTAAAAGTTTATGAGGAAATTGGGCAACCTTCAAGAAGCTCCAATAGATTTAATTTAAAAAATGTCAAAAGCATAGGATAAAGACAAAAAAAAAAGATAAGAAAGGAAAAAGAAAACCTGAATGCGAAATCTTGATTATTTTAAAAATATAATGAAAATGCTTATCGACTGAAGCATGGGTAAATATTTCATAGATAAAAAAAAGATAAGTAAATGAATAATTGTAGGGAAAACTTACTTTCTTTTTTTTTTCCAAAAATAATAATAATATTCTTTAATTTAATAAACGTCATATTACTAAAAATTAATCTAACGAATCTGCCTTGAGGCCGCTGCCTAATCCACTAGGCTATGCCGGAACACAGCATATTAAAATTACTTCTCTAAACCTTTAACAGATACACTGGATGACATGACCTCATCTGGTGTGTGGTTGTATATTAAATGCAATGACAATTGCTTTCATTACCTTCCAATGTATCTGTATTTTACAATAATCTGAAAATTTTCAGGGAAAATTTATTAAGTCATGATAAATGAATTTTTACAACTAAAAACTCGTACAACTATCTTAAGAAAAAGAAAAAAAAAAAGAAAAGACATTTATCTAATACTTCATTACAAGACAATAATTTGATCAAAACCTGCAACATTATGAAACTGGTGAAACTATAAATGATTACCATGTTTCTGATTACTTCTCATGCCATCTATAAACCCAACCAGAAAATGCATCTATAAACTCAAGCCAGGTGAGCAGTTGTAGTAATTAAGGTTGCCTGGTTGTAACCCACCTTCAGAGCTGGATTAACTCATTCCCAGCAACCAATACAAGAACCCATTTACAAAACAATTGCTTATTATTAAACGATTTAGATAAAAAAAAGTTCTTTAATTTCACTTTTGTTTGAAATATAAGAACT
The DNA here is from genome assembly GCA_023159025.1 of Thereuonema tuberculata. NCBI lineage: Eukaryota > Metazoa > Arthropoda > Chilopoda > Scutigeromorpha > Scutigeridae > Thereuonema > Thereuonema tuberculata. The sequence continues at coordinate 4,473 of JAFIDM010101131.1, read as the reverse complement.
TTTTTTATCTAAATCGTTAACTAGTAAGCAATTGCTTAATAAAAGCAAAATTGTTTAATAATATATATATATATATAGATGAGGCAAACTAAAAACTTGGTTTTTTACTGTCATTAACTCCCTTCTATTATTTACTTGGCTGATAAATAAAGTAAATACCGTATTTACTCGCATAATTTCCCCCATCGCGTATTTTCCCCACCCCTGTTTTTGTGGATTACAAAATTCAATTTTTATTTTTATCACATAATTTCCCCACCTCTACTTCAACGCGTTTCCAACATGATCTTGACTGGCGGTGAACTCACGATGACGCGACAATGGACAGTTACTTCCGCATTTCTCTATCCCACGCTACTTTAGGGGAAGATTCCACCCCCACCCCGGTCAGTACAAGAGCAGACTCCTTCTGAATCAGTACAGCAATAACTGTACTTTGAAGAAAAAACAAATGTTGAGATGTGATTTCTTATATTTTAAATGTTGCGTGTTAATAAAATTGTTGTTAATTACATTTCTTGCTTTAAAAATCAATATTTAACATGGTTTTCCTTAAACTTTCACCATATTTTTTTCCCTCAAATTGAAAACATCGCGTAATTTCCCCACCCCCCTTTTTTTCTCAAAATATTGATGAAAAAAAAGGGGAAATTTTGCGAGTAAATACGGTAATAACATTGTTTGTTGAAGTTTACGAGGGTGCTGGTGAACTTCATTCAATTTCTAACAACAGATTACCTGAACAATGTCAGCTATCTTGCAACCATGCCATCTGCAAAAGGGATTCAGGAACAACCAGTCACATGATAACCAGAACTGTGATTATTGTTTAAAAACACACCCTAATAGATTTTCTTTCCCTTTTTTTAAAGTACTTAACAACAAATAGTTTTATTTTTGCATACACACGTTTTTATTAACAGCAATAATTAACATTTTCAGGGCGCACCTTTCACTGCTCTGCTTTTCCCCACAGGTCAGGCTATTTTTGCACATTTTCAAAGTGCATTTATCACGAGCACAAATTGGAAATTGACTTCAACTCAGTTATAAAGGGCTAATCTTTGTCTTCAAAATTATATATTAGATTCTATTGTAAGTATTATAACAAACAAGAAATTTAGTTACAAAGAATGGTAAAAATTGAGGCAGAAAGAAAATTTTACACGATTTCTCTATTAGGAAAAATTACAGGATATCACAAAACTGAAAAAAAAAAAAAAATCTTACTAAATAACATCAAATTATATTTTATATTGTTATAATTATGTTAAAAATAATATAAAAATCTATCCATTTCCAAATGCTTTGAAGAACACTATACACAGGCTTCCAAACCACATAGCGGCACTGACTATTGTTGGGATTCCGGGAGATATTACCGCTAACAAATTCCATCTATTGGTGTATTTTTAAACTACAATAGTATACACACAGTCTCGCATGATCACCACCACTGCCTTCAAAGCAATGGGAAACTCGCGCTCCGAGAACTGCCAAGCAACGTAAATTTAAGGAATCTATAGCAGGCTGCAAAACCTATAGGCAGTGACTTGAAAGTGTTTAAAATATTTGGGATTTTTTTTTTTGTTTGGAGTGGACATTTTGATTCTTAGATAGAACAAAATAAAAAATAATGAACTATTAATTGACATTTTCATGATGTCTTTTGACTAACTTGCCAAATCGTAACTATAAAAATAGGAACATTTATATACTCACAGAGTCAGGCAGCTCTTAAAGCCCTGAACTGTCCCAATATTAACTAACTAGTATGGGAATGTAAACAAACCCTGAACAGTCTTGCAGAACATACAGGGTAAAACTAGTATGGGTACCAGGACATAAAAGGGACTGAAGGTAATGAGCTAGCTGAAAAACTAGCAAAAAAAAGGAGCTGAAACCTTATTTTTTGGCCCACAACCAGTTTGTGGGATCTCTGCTGAAACCACTAAAACTGCCATTCGCGGACTGGGTAAGGAATCATCAAAAGATCTACTGGAATAATCTTCCAGGACAGAAACACTCAAAGCTGTTTATTAATGAGCCTTTATCAAAAAGAGCCATGGAGCATATTAAACTAAATAAGAACAAACTAGAATGCTGACAGGACTTTTTACAGGTCACTGCCACCTAATGAAACACCTTTTTAATATAAATTCTACTTGCAGAAGATGTGGACAAGCTGAAGAAACAGCATTACACATCCTTAGTAAGTGTGAAGCACTAACGAACCCCCCCCCCCAATAGCAGACAATTTTGCAATCCCCAGTCCCTTAATATAGACGTTTCCATGTATTGACCTCCGATTAGCGGACACTCCCAGTAACGGACAACATTCTACAGAAAATGAACGATCTTGGGTTACATTTCCAACGATCGCTACAAAAGTCTCACCTCAAGAGTGGTACTAATCAGACTGATGAGTCTGTATTAGATATTGAAATTATCGAATTAATTAAAGAAATTGAAAGCACTGCAAACCTAGACGATTTCATCACGATTGATGATTAACTCTACACGGAAACAACTGGTGATTTGATGGATTATATTTCCCTACACAGAGAGGAAATGGAACTTAATGAAGATGAGGAGGATTGGACCGAAACGAATGAGTCGTGTGATTCTTACTGGGGGCCATGGCACATTCAAAGGGAGCCACACATTGAAATAGCAGGGATGCCGAGGTTTATTACGGAGCCATGTTAACTACAGATTAAACATTTTTTGAGTGAGGAAATACTCTTACTGCTAGGATAATTTTTTTCCTTCTTTCTTTCTTAAGTAGGATGGAAAAGACAATAAGAAACAAATTGTGTATGAAATAATAAAAATTAATATGAATACAAATTCTAAATTCTTAAAACATGCAGGATACAGCGAGGATTGGAGTGTTACTAGAAATGCATTTCTCTTCTTTTATAACTTTTATAAGTCCCAAATACTGTCCTTTATCTTTCCCACAACATATTTGATTGAATGCGAATTCAACAAGGTAGTTTCTTTGATCAAATCCAGGAACAGATTAGATACCACAAACTTTGACTATCGTCATCCAATCTGAAGCTGGACTTCCAAAAACTTTCACAGTAACACAAATCTCATTAAATTGTCTTTTTATGAAAATCCTTAATTCTTTTTAATATGTTTGTTCATGTTTACTGCATTTCCACATGCAAAATAATATTGATTAGCTAATTGTTCTGGCATCACAAGCAAAACTGCACATTTCCATAAGACTCCAACATTCATGGTTAACATTAATGACTTTTTGCATCTTATTAGTGAACTTTTCAATAGTTAGAACAGAACTTTTGATTTTGATGCATAACTTGTTTGACAACAACCTTCATACTTTAATTACATATGCTTTTTTTGGAAGTATTGGAAGTAATCGACAGGAGAGCAGAGTGGAAGTAATTTATCAAACAAACTTACTGCTGCATCTTCTATGAAAACAGTCACAGGAAAGAGACAATGCCATCTACACATTCAAAGCTGGTCCAAATATTTCATTCGGACAAATTACCTTACTTTTTATGAATCATGACTATGTACCTCGCAGTTAACTTGACATTTCTTTAATTTTGAGAGGAGGGGAGGAAAAAAAAAATCAGTACATTATCTAAAAGAGGCCTAATTGTGATGTTTAATTCATTTTTTAGCTTGCTTAATTTAATACTTTATAATGTTTCTGAATAAATCAGTGGTTATATTTTGTAAGTTTTAATTTTTTTTAGACAAGTTCTCCTATGCAACCCTTATCTTTTTTTCCCTAATGTGTTGTGCGAGATTTTTAATGTTAATGTTTGGGGAGGGGGAGGGGACGTTAAATAAAAATATAATTTTTTTTGTATGTAGGAAATTTTAAATTGCATACTAAAATTGGGGTGCGTGAGGGCAAAAAAGATATTAAAACAATTCAAGTCAATATCTTTAATAAAATAACAGATTATTATTTAAGGACTTTTGCTTAGTTTACTATATTTATCAATTCATTTCATCATGGTTAAAGACATATCATGCAATTATATGTAAATTAAAATTTTCATCAATAATTAATTCTATTAATCAGAATGCTTCATTTGAATTTACTTTTAATTGGAAAGAATATTCTTTGAAATTTTGAAAAAAAAAATAAAATAGATAAATAAAAGGTTAAATTTCAAATCTGGCATTAATTCTGATTAATAATTACTGTATATCATTTGTAAAATAAGTGTATTATCTTCCATGGTTACATTTTTTCCTTGCCCAAATAAGTTACTGAAAATACATTGAAGAATATTTCCAATATCATTCTACTTTCTCCAATGCTTTCCTAATTTATTTTTTTTTTTTACTTTCAAGGAGATTTAAAATAAAGTCAGAAAAATATTATGCACAAGTTGAGCAAATGTTACAGAATTATAAAAATGCTACTATAAAAAAAAAAAAATAGTTTCGTCTGCAGTTGCAGACAACATAAGGCAC